>CAIGQV010019081.1:7855461-7874466 GCA_903798115.1 Danio jaintianensis | reverse complement strand
AAGGGGTGTTGACAATTCAAGACTAGACAAAGAGCGAACTGAACACAAGAGCTTAAATACACAGGACATAATTGAACTAATAACCAACAGGGGAGAGACACAGGTGAAACTCATGAACATTAACAAATGGCGGGAAAAATAGAACAAAGGAATCACGACAAACACGGGACCAGGAACACAACACAGAACAGACACCTGACAATATGTGGCAATACATTAATTGTATAAATACTAATTTCCCATATTCGTAAGGTATATGGCATATTTACATAAACAAACATCTGTGCCATATCCAAGAACAGCTTTTATTAACAACCAAGATTTGAAATCCCACCTACATGTTTACAAGAATGTTGACAGTGTTATGCTCTTTTAATGATTTTATTCACAGGTTATGTTCTCAATTTATTTTTTAATCTGTCTTTCCATTCACATCTTCAATATTTAATTTTGTTTTTGCAATATGAAACCCCAGTAATAAATCCTTTGTAGCACCTCTCTCTTCAACGACGGTCTCATTTCATACTGTATATGAAGCCAATTTTATATTAGAGAGAAGGAAGGATCTACACACGCCCCTTAGTGTTCTATATTAAACAACACTATAGTGAGCAAAATGAGCAAATTGAAACATCCTCCCTGCTTTCTCTACCTTGCCCTTACCCCATTCGCTCGTCCTTGTCACAGATAGTGCCCTAGACAGCGATGTTTCACCATGTCGATTTGTGTGACACGCTCCCACATCCATTTGTTTTTCCTTTTCGCTGACATTTAGACAACGGCTTCGTAGTCCACAGGCTTCAGCCACACTGAGATATTGAAAAGCAAATTAGACTGAATGAGTGGACCTTGACTCACCCGGCTGCTCTGAGCTCTGCACTGCTGCTGATGTATTGTGTATTTATTGATTGTTAAAGAAACTGATGCATTCAATGTGTGGGTCAGAGACAGGTTTAGTGCAAAGCACTAAGAAGATTACAAAGACAAGAAGCTCTGGCTGCCAGTTTTATATGCGCTTTATGGGATAATATTTTTGGATGGAAAAGTTCATCTTCAAATTAGATTCTGTTATTATTTATTTAACCTTAAGTTCCATTTAAAGGGATAGGTCAACTAAAAATAAAATTGGCATAAATTACTAGCCGGGGGACACGGTGGCTTAGTGGTTAGCACTGTTGCCTCACAGCAAGAAGGTCGCTGGTTCGAGTCCTGGCTGGGTCCGTTGGCATTTCTGTATGGAGTTTGCATGTTCTCCCCGTGTTGGCGTGGGTTTCCTCCGGGTGCTCCAGTTTCCCCCACAGTCCAAAGACATGCAGTATAGGTGGCCATAGAGTATGTGTGTGAATGAGTGTGTATGGGTGTTTCCCAGTGATGGGTTGCAGCTGGAAGGGCATCCGCTGTGTAAAACATATGCTGGATAAGCTGGCGGTTCATTCCGCTGTGGCGACCCCTGATGAATAAAGGGACTAAGTTGATGGAAAATGAATGAATGAAATTACTAGCCCTCATGTTACTCCAAACACCTTGTAATGATGGTGCGTACACAAAGGTAAAAGTTCCAAACGCAGCTTTATTCAGAGTGGTCAGGCAGGCAAGGTTCAATACAGGGACAGACAATAACATGCAGATAATCCAAGAGAGTAGTCGGTGTAACAAGCGAAAGGTCGAGGCAGGTGGCAAAACAAACAAACATATAAACAAAACAAAGGGTCAAAACACGGCTAGGCAAAACTATGAAAAGCTTGGAATTGCACACTATACAAATATGCAAGACTCAGTCAAGACGTGTGTGTGTGTGCGTCAGAGTGTTTTTTCTGTGATCTAGAGTTTTTCAAAACTAGATCGCTGGTGATCATACCACACCTAAAGCCGTGGTCAAACTAGACTGAGCATGTGAAATTAGTTTGGACAGTGCTGTGAAAAGAGGCAGGATAAATAGGTTGATTCGACACTGCTAAAAGTTAATGTTCTTTAAAGTTACATAATGTTAGTTCATGTTACCTCACTGTGCATTAACTAATGTTAACAAGCACAACTTAGGATTTTAATAATGCATTAGTTAATGTTGAACTATGATTAAAGGGCCATGAAACCCCCCCTGTCTCAGCAGGGTGTTTTCACACCTCTAGTTTGAAAAAAGTCAGGAAAGTGGGTGAGTTCAGCTCTGTTTAGGTGGGAGTGTCGGGGGAGGGAAAGAGGGAAGGGTTTGCATAAAAATGGGAGTTTTCGGTTCGAGCACGCACTGATTTTCAAAGAGGCAAAACAACATACAGACGCAGGGGAGAAAGACAGTGACTATGTTTACATGGTCATAAGTAATCGAATTATTTGCCAAATTCTTAATTTGTCAACTTTAACTGCAGTTTGGCACTTTCACTTTCATTCAGGAACATTTCATGCATGCCCCCCATGACAAACGAGATATTGGATGCGAGGAACTGCTGGAAGAGTGTAGTTTTAAATGGAATGTTAAAAAATGGAAAAAAAATACCTCCGCATTTCTCGGTAACTTAGATGCACTCGGTAGGTAGCATCAGACCGTGTATGTATAGACTATCCTGTCACAAAATGCGGCGAAAATTCTACACGACGGTAATTGTTTGATGAATTGTTTGTTTACATGTTTACACTCAGAGAGCAGCATTTACAATGGATCTTTCAGCCCATAATATTGTAGTGATATTAACATACTGTAAATGTAGTAACTAAATCATTTTGACTAAGTTATGTTTTTAAAAACTGAAAGAGTACTGCTGACGACACAAACTAACTTCGCCATCTGAATAAACATAAACAAAAAACATTGATCACACACTTAACAGTTCTGTAGAGACAGGACAATCAACGCGAACTGGAACCGCGTCTTTTTTTAAAAGGAGACGAGCGGCAAATCCAGACGCGAAAAGCTCTCGTGTAGAAAATGTTCCTTACAAACATATTTCTGTCGCCTGTCGCGTGCACTGTAATCCACACGTGAGTCCAGCTGCCCTCTCATAGTGGGGGAAATGAAAACAAAACCTTCGTTGCAGCACATCTATAAAACGCAACACTGAAGACCCATGTCTCCAAACAATTCTCCTTCTTCCACTTGTTTTGGCAACACAACGTGGCGTCTCTCTGTCGTCTGAACACTGTAACAGGTAAAAACAGTCTTCGAAGCTATCATGCATATTAATGAAGTTGCACCTCATACACAATAGGGCGCTGATTGGTTTGAACCAAGTCTTTCTCATGAATTAATGCTGCACACTCAAATGCGTCACGTTGTACTCGCCGGTACAGACATCCAATCTACACGCTGGAATTCACACAAGGATCTCATCGCCATGACGTTGCTTCAAAAATTCGTCTCAAACCGGAAAAACGAATTTGCTCGAAATAACGCAAAAACAACTAATTTTCACTTTTTTGTGAAATATATGTGTCCTAATAGTGTTTTTAGCAGTGTGGGACACATATATGCCTGTCAACATCTCAGAAAATATGTTTTGGTGTTTCGTGACCCTTTAATAAATGCCTTACGAGATTACTAACATTAAGTATGAATAATTACATTTACTAACATAAACTAATGGAACATTATTCTAAAGTGTTACCAAATGCAACACAGGGTCATTGGGAAAACGTGCCCAGGGCTACATGTTTGAGAACCGAGAAATATGTGCTTCCGGGTACATATGGCTGCATTTAGTGTGTAAAACGAATACTGAGCGGTACCGATGACCTCTCTCAAGGAACCACGCAAAAAGGACGTTGAGATACGCTGAAATGTACACATCTGTCTCTGGTGGATTTACGAGAAATTGCACATATGACAAAATGTGTCCCAGTAATGTATTTGATATTGTCAAAAATGTATATTGGCTGCATCTTGTGGATTTGTGAAAACAAAAACTGCAAAAAGATGTAGTCCAGGGCACATATTTCTCAGTTCACTCATTTCTCAGCGATATCAATGTATCGCAGGGCACATATCTCCAATATGCCTGGTCATTCAACACACATTTTACTGCAGTTTATACGTAAAATGAATGCTACGGGACAGTATGACACCAACAACTTTTGTTCCTTTTCACAATAATGATAATCACAGGGACATTTTATTGACAAAATGGATTTCGTGCAGTTTTTTTACATAATACTACAACACAGCTTGATGTCCAGTGAAGCGCAGTTTTGCAAAAGAAATAAAAACAATGTAAAATATACGTAAAATTATGTGGTCGCAGTGCACTTTTCTCTTACATTTGCTCTTACGTTTACGTTTAGGGAAAGGTTTAGGTCTGAACGACAAGCCCCACCTTCTCACTGATGTGTACAAGAAGGACGTGCATCTGAAACGAAATACAAAATGTGCAATAAGTAACGTATCTTAGATTCGCAAAAATCTAAACAGCGGCTTCTAGTGGATTTATCATCTACATATTTACAATGAGTGCAAAAATACAAAATGTATATATTTTAGATCAAATACACGAGCTCTTTTATCCTCCATAGACAGCAATGGTCCTAAGTCCTTCAATGACACATAGAATGTTTTGACAATGCTTTTGGTACCTTTTTGGACTTTAAACAAGTTGGTTAGATGATTGGTACCAACTAAACTATCTTAATATCTAATATACATCTTTGTGTTCTGAAGAGAAATTAAGGTCTCATGGGATTGGAACGACAAAAGTGTGAGTAGTATGACAGAATTTTCCTTTTTGGGTGAACTTTCCCTTTAAAATAACAGAAGAAAACCTTAAGTAGAAATCTTTTCATATAGTACATCTCTAACAAAAGTTTACATCCACTGTTAATATGAAAAACGCTCGAAAAATCACCTTAAAATAATTTTAAAAATAGCCTATACTTATTGATTAGCCATATGAATAAGAATCTACAAATGAATGCATTTTTTCCTAGGCTTATTCTCTACATTGTCCAGCTTTCACGTGCAGTGTTATTCTCTACTGTTAATTTTGTTTGAAAATGTGAGCAACACTATCAATTTGGTAGGTGTAAGGCTAATTAAAATTATCATCCAAAGATGATTTTTCATTGAAACCTCATTTTAGGTCTCAGCTCAGCTTAATGTGTTTCTGTGAAAACACCCATTACTGTACAATGCCCTTCAGTTCCCTTTAGTTCACAGACAAAATGTTTGCTCAATGGAAAATGTACTTTTTTCTATTAAACATTCGGTCATTATGTTAAAATATACTTTATATTAAGTCTCATGCAGCACCAGCAGACCTCTGTAGACACCAGCTTGTCTCTCAAATTCAAGGCTAGAAATTTTTTTTTAACTTTCAATTTTCAGTCCTTTGCCTGAAGGTGCAGAATTTGAATTTAAAATGTTCATTTTAAAGGCAGAATTACAATGAAAACCTGCTGTTTTTGAAAATTCTGTTACAGCTATGGACAAATATTTAAGTAATCACTTAACAAATTCTTAACTATTGTGGATTTATGATTTATAATTATGTTTGAGTAAAAATTGAAGGGGTAGTTCACCCAAAAATAAAAATTCTGTCATAATTTACTCACCCTTTACATGTTCCAAACCTGTTCAACTTTCTTTGTTCTGTTGAACACAAAAGAAGATATTATGAAGACAGCTGGAAACTTGTAGCCATTAACTTCCATAGTAATTGTTTTCCTTCAAAATATCTTCTTTAGAGTTCAACAGAATAAAGAAACTCATTAAGGTTAGGAACCACTTTAGGGCGAGCAAACAAAGAGTACATTTTCAATCTAGGGTGTACTATCCCTTTGATTTTGGAATAATTCAATTTCAACCCTTCTTCACTTGTTTTATGGACATCATCACAAACAAAAACACAGACTGTACAGCTGAGGATTTAAATCCAGCAATTTTGCTTTCTCCATGTGTTTTTTGATCACATTTTTTTATATTGATAATGACAGGCTGCAATGTCAAGCAACTCTGTAATGTCAAGCTCGCAGACTTTGTCATTATAATGTGGAAACAGCTTCAAATCCTCACTCATTGTGCTCATACAGACAACTGCGGTACGAGCGATAATCTGCGGTAATATAGCCATGTAGGAAGAGACTTTAATTATGTTTGTTCCGCATATAAACCTAGAATTGTTTTTGGCACACGTGAACAGAACAGACCTCTACCTGAATGATTCAATATAAACACACAAATAGTTAAAACTTATTTTAACCGCTTGAGGTACTGCTAATGTTAAAATGTAAGTGAAATAAAAATTTACAACGTATTTTTTTTGCTAACGCACATTTTTTCTTTAGGTGAACAATTAATCTGCGCAAGGTAAGGTTTGTTTTGATAATCAATTAAAGTCTGACCATTTGCTTTCATGTTTATAATGGCGGTCCTTCTCTCTTGGTGTCAGTGTGACGCTTCAGCCACAATATTCTTAACCACATCCCTCTTATATTTAGTGTGCTATGTGGGAATAATGCGCAAAAAGAAAGCCCCCCTACACAATATTCCGCTTCAGTTGGAAGTACAACATAGTGATAAGTCAGCACTAAATACAGCATGTAGTCACCAAATTAATTTCTATATATTGACATGAAAACATGTACTGTAGTGTATACAGTATATATACACATATATACAATTTCACGTTATGTGTGTTTTAAATGTTCATCTGAAATTACAGCACTTGCCAAAACACAATGATGCACTTGGTGTCAGTGATTTTGGCATTGGTCGCACTCCCCATAGACATGTTGTCTATCTCATTGTATAATGACAGACGCAATCCGGGAAAAGTATTGGTGTGGATATTTGTATATAACCGATAGTTCCAGAAATCAACTATCAGTACTGATTAAAAGGCAAAACAGACAGTCCTCAAACAGGTGCCTACTTCTACCCATTATGCAGATGTTTGGCTATAGCACAATACAAAACAGCTCATATAGTTGGACTTTAAAGGGATAATTCACCCAAAAAATATAATTTATTCACTATTACTCAGAAGTTATAAACTTTATTCACTATAAACACAGAGCTTCTGGTAGAACCCGGAATAGCAAAGTCCCTTAAAGGAGGTCAAGCCTTTTCATATATGGCTCCTAAACTATGGAGTAGCCCTCCTGATAATGTCCGAGGCACAGACACACTCTCTCAGTTCAAAATTAGATTAAAGACCTATCTTTTTTATTAAAGCATACATACAATGCATCACATAACTGTAGAATACGTGAGTGTGCTCCATGCAGGTGAGTGGGCTTGACAAACCACCCATAGGACATGCTCTTCCTGTCTTGAATATTCTGAGGAAAGTTGAAAACCTGTAACCATTGACTTACATAGTAAGAAAGGCAAACATTATGGAAGCCAATGGGCAGAGGTTTTCAGTTTTCTTCAAAAGAAAAAAGAATCTCAGACAGGTTTCAAACAAGTACATGTTGACAGAATTTTAATTTTTGTGTGAACTATCCCTTTCATGACAGTAGGAATTGTGCAATATATTTTAAATAATAAGATTTGAAAATGAAGTTACAGAAGATTATCAGTAAATAACATTTATCAGTAAATAACAGCTTATTAAAATACTTGTCAGATCAAGAGAAATCAAACTGATCACATTTTATGGTCTTTTTTGAACTTGGAAACTTTACAGCTTGTCAGTGTATTGAAACCCGATTTGTGAGCAATCTTGTAAATTTGATCTTTGTTAAGCAATGTGAGAGTAAGTAAATAACAGCTATTTTTAGACGATCGAGCCCTTTAAGGCTCTCGGCGGGGTGGAACTCGAGCATCTGATCGTGACTCAAGCAAATCTGGTTAATGGCTGTTCTTTTGAGGTTTGTTAGATGAAGCACAGGATGAATCACTGATCTAAATGGATTGTTTTTTAACTAATTGGAGTTGAAGCTTCCGGCACATTCTGATGGAACGCCACGAAGCTACTTGACTTTCAATTTACTTTGGTGTAATGAGATTAGCAATGTTCAGTCGGCGCATTCACTATCAGCTATTGAAAGTAACACTTTACCTTTAGCTAGAGTTTAATGCTTTTCCGCCCACAGTTTCACCTTCAACTGGTGGGACTGTAAAGAGACATACAACAAGCAACGATGTCCTTCAAATATTAACCTTATCAACTATTTTTCTTAAGCGGACGATAATTGTATTAAAACCTGTGCTGAACAAGGCCTCACAATTTTACCTCATAAAACAGACAATTCATGAACTGATTCGTTTTCCATTTCTTTTCTGAAGGTGGAAAATTAAACTCTTATCAGTAGGTGGATTTTCACATTACTTTGACTCAATCTGCGATTAACTCTACATTATGAAATAACTGAGCAAAGACAGCAGTGCATGTTAATAGCAAAGTTTTTGAATCATTCCTTTGGTAAAATTAGTATTTTGAACAGATTTGAGCTGATACCAACGTGATTAAAACATAGCTAATAATGTTAATCTATATTCTGACTCTTTCCACAAAACGAGCATTTAATATGAGAATTATTTCAAACAAATGGTCAGTAAAAGAAAGCCATTAACTTCCAGACAATTATGATCATCAACCTTGAGGGTGTACTTGGTGTTATCTAAGCATTTCAGCAGCTTAAAACGATACACTTTTTTAGCAATAAACTACAAACAAACAAACAAATAAATAAATAAAAATAAATAAAAATAAATAAATAAATAAAAATAAATAAAAATAAATAAAATAAAATAAATAAATATCAGATTTCATCCATCCATGCATTTTCCCCATGTTAGTTTTTCTAACACTTGTTTCTGCATTGAATTTTCTGGAGCTTATTCCTTTTGATCAAAGGCTTTACAAATATAAACTATAATTTAGATAAATATTTGTTCTATGATTTTCATAGAAAAACTTGGATAACAAAACAAAAAACTTGGATAACATTCCTGAGTGGCTGAACTTGGCAAGTGCATTCAACACAACGTCCAAAATGTGTCATTTCTTGGGTGTCACATTTTAACAGAGAAAAGATGTGCATTAACAGGGTTGTGCACAAAATGCTATGCAATGTATTCATTTTTGTTATTAACTCTCATTGGGGATAAAACCAAAAAATAATCACAGTGAAATCCATGCCAGGCCAGTAGTTGGCAGAACAAAAAGCATCTATGGGGTGGGTGAAAATTAGGCAATATTTAACTTGAACTTGTAGTATCACTGTGATGATGAAAAATAGTCTCAACACTAAACAGATGCTTGATAGTGCAGGCATCGGCCATGAAAGGCAAGATGGGCATTTGTTTTCTGTTGTTTTCATCAATGGTAGCACTGTGTTTTTTTGAGCGTTTTTTGAGCACTCTGCAGTTTTTAGCGGTTGCAAGTTGAAAAATGCAGCGGCATCAGTATCACTTTTGAGCTAGCCGTCCTATCACATACTACGTCCTAATTCGCATACTTATACTACGTTCTAGTATGTATCTTTTTTGTGAAGAAAAAATATATTCTTTTGAGTGTGTAACAGAATAGTATGCAAACTCTGGGACATACTACTTCCTCATTAACGGACTGTTATGTTATGTTTGGGACTTGGGACTTGTGGAGCTGGGCATTGATGGATTTGCTCTTCAGTGTTTGGACTTTCAGCAGTGAAAACTGAACCATACTGATCTAAACTAAAATGAACTCTGAAAACTGGACTGACACCGTTTCAATTTCAATTTACTAGAACTTCTATGTTAAGCTGCTTTGACACAATCTACATTGTAAAAGCGCTATAGAAATAAAGATGAATTGAATCGAATGTTGCTTAGTTACGCCCTTTGTCAATATTAGCGGTTAGAGAACGGACAGTTCTACACTTCGAATAGAAATCGTACACCATCCGGGAACCTTCGGCATACTCTTTTCAACATACCATGGACATACTAATTCTATTGTCGAAAACTATTTAGAATGGAAAGTATGCAAATCGGGATGCAGCAACAGTGAAGGAGGGGCTGTACAATACCATGCAGCTGTCAACAAATAATCTGCTAAAGACTTTCAACTTGTAGCGGTACAGCGGGGATACTTTGTATGATGGCAACCGATTTAAATAAATGCAGCGTTTCTGCAGCGCAAAAACGCTTCGGGTACACGAAGCCTAATGACCAATTTTTAACACCTAGTTACAGTTGATCATGTAATATACACACTGACAGGATGACACCATGTTCACAAAATTGTGTTTTTGTATGGGTTTCGGCATGGATATATTAACAATATAATATTTTCTTAAATCCTTTTTTTTTAATGCGTAAATGTTAAAAACATTCAAATATATGATATACTAATTTGACGCTTAATAGTTTGTAACAATAACAACAAGTAAAAACATCTTTTGCATGCTTTGTTTTTTTATTTTTGGTCAATTATACCACCACTAATTGACTGAAATACTTTAATTTTATTCTACTTCCTTATTTTTTTAAGGGTTAAAAATAACAAGAATAACCATAGTAAAAAACAACAACAGTTACAATTTCCAATGGTTTGTTACTGAAAAGTCTGGTATGATCAATCAATCAATGTAAAATTAATATTATTTAAAAGATTATTATATAATCCTTTTAAATTAAAATGGATTCCAAATAAAATAAACCTGCCGGTTTGTGGAAAGTGCAATGTGATTGATTTAGTAGCTGGCACTGTCTTGCAATGACGACCACAATGACTTCATCCCAATGTTTTCAGCAGGTTATTCACAAGTCGCAAATCATTTAATTATTTTGCATGAATCCACAGTAACCTATTCCCACAGCTCGTGTGTCTTCATAGGGGACATGTGTGAATGTTTGAGTCAGTTTTTGGAGGTGTGCCTGATCACCAAAAAATGCCAAGTTGGCGGAACCTTCACCCAAATCTGCATTCAGAGGCTCCTCTCCTGCTCCTGTAGCCTGGTCTGTATCACTGCCTGCTTAATGTCCTGCTAAACTCTAATGACTTTGGAAGTATGATATAATAAGGGTTGTGCTCTGGATTACTAATTACCTCAATTAATGGTTATTAAAAGGTGTCAAGATGACAAGTGAGCAAGAGGTGCACTGGACGGATATTGAAGAGAAAGTATTCCAGTGCAGGATATCGGATTAACATCTGCCAGAGGACCTGTTTGTTTGGATTATAATACCAGTGGCAATGTTTGAAGGTCACCATAAAAGTCATAAAAATAAAAAAATGGCAGTTTTATTCTTTCTTGTTGTGAAATGCATTTATCTAACATGCAATGTGTAATATATTTATTCCTTTTATGAAAATATTAAAAAGTATATGCATTGATTGTTGACATTCTGAGTTATGACGCCAATAATATGACATAATGTCCCTGTAGGAATCATATAGGATTCATTCATTAATTTTCCTTCGACTTAGTCCCTTTATTCATCAGGGGTCACCACAGCTGAATGACCATCCAACTTATCCAGCATATGTTTTACACAGCGGATGCCCAGTACTGGGAAACATCCATACACTCATTCACAAACATACACTACGGCCAATTTAGTTTATTCAATTCACCTATAGCGCATGTCTTTGGAATGTGGGGGAAACCGGAGCACCCAGAGGAAACCCACAGCAATACGGGAGAACATGCAAACTCCACACAGAAACGCCAACTGACTCAGCCAGGACTTGAACCAGCAATCTTCTTACTGTGAGGCAACAGTGCTAACCACTGAGCCACCGTGTCGCACCATATTGGATTCCATAAATGTTATTTTCATGACAACTTTAAAATATGGAAGCCCAATTTAAAAAAGAAAAGTGATGGAATAATAAAAAAAACTTTGAATAAACTAATAAATTAATAAATGGATGGATGGATTAATCAATTAATCCATCAATTATAATAATTAATAATAATAACAATAATAATAATAATAAGACCACATTACGGGATATGAATATAAACACACACTATAGAAAAAAATATGAGACCACTTAAAAAAAAAACTCACTTTCTTTGAATTTATTTGAGTAAAATGTTAATGTTTTTTTTCATTTTGTAAAAGGTCTGAAAACATTTCTTCCGAATCTGAAATAAAAACACTGTCATTTAGTCTGCTAAGATTAAAATTCTCACTTACTGTGATTTAAAAATCAGTGTTATTCCACATTTCTTAACTCTTCTGTAGTAAAAACATTGTAATTATTTTTTAAAAATTACTTTCTATTCTGACATGTTTCTTAAAGTTTGAAGTTAAAGTTCACATAATTAAAAACAGTAACAATCGTAACATACAAAAAATGACTGTGTAATCGGTCGCCATGGTTTGTCAACGAATTTAGCGGGTTGTAATTGGCTGAATTGAAAATTGATCAAAATAACCTATAACAGTCCACACTAGGGCTTAGCGATATGGCAAAAATGCAATTATTTTCCATATTGAACAATAACGATATATATATTTCGATATGTTGTTAATGCTTTAAGATTTAAAAGAGTACCCCAACAATGACTGAAGCAACAAAAATTAGAGGGTCCATTAAATGGCATAACATTTTCGGACGATACATTTTCGGTGCTCGAAAAGTCGGTACATCTCTAATATCAACACACTTTTAGATTCCCATTGTTGCACATTTCTGCTGTGTGATTGGCTCTTAGATCAATATAGAGTAAAACAGTCCAGAGCTTATCACTGTTATTGACATCAATTTTATTGCGATTCGATATAATATTGTTTATCGGCCCAGCCCTAATCCACACCGAACTTTTTTTTTAGATTGAAATAGCTGCAATCTAATGATTTCTTTGTGATTTTTCCAGATCAAAACGAAGAATCACAAATAACAAGCATTAATGTGGAATTTGCCTGGCCAGATCCTGAAACTCAAGAATCATCTAATCTGGTGGAAGAATGTTTTTTTTTTCTTATCAGAGTCTTTAAAAGAGCCACAGCCTTTAAATCTCCATTATGGTCTGTTCTTTTATATGAAACTGAGACCATTTGACCAGTTGCACTGAGAGATCTACATGAAAGAAGGAGAACAATGAATTCGGAAGATGCAATATACGTGATTTATACATGAAGCTTTATATAAGTGAACTTTTGGCACTCTGAATAAACTTTTAGTGACCCGAGTCTGATGGAAGAAGAGAGCAAGATGGAAAGGGGGGCTCAAGAAGATTAGGCAAATATCTTTCTCTGCTTTTGCTCTGTGATCTCTACTCCAGGTCTGTAGAATTGATGTTTTATTGCAGAATGTATATTCCTGATTTTCAGGCCTTAGTCCGAAATTCAAGCCAGCAGTACAAAACAAATAACCCCATTTACACCTAGTGTTAGGAGGATGCACTTTCATAAATATGATTCCAAGTGAAAATGCATTTAAATAAAACCCCCAAGTGGCTGAATGCATTTAAATAGCCACAAAAGAACACCTAATCTACTGTTGTATGATATAATACAAGAGCAGTATTTCATGGGCTGCTTTGACAGCATGTGCCCACATATCTGCATATCGCACAACTGCTTAAAAACAATGACACGTATGAATGAGAGAGAAAAAACAGGATTTGCATATTAAATGTGCCATAGAATGAAAATCTGGATATAGCTGAATGAGGAATTCAGTACATGGAAATGACATACCATGAGACTCAAACGCCATTGTTTCATTATTCTCATGTAAATCATGTGAGTGTAAAATCCCAGTCAAAAACAGGCCAATCGGAACAAACACTGACGGACGATCCAGATGGAATCATTAATATAAACGCCACAGGCAGCGTTTGATTGGCCACATCATTTACTAATGAGATTACATGTTGTTGTTTTTTTTTTTGTTGACATAATAACGATATGATTTTATATCATTCAGTCATTATGACCCCTTTTTAACCTCTTAAGGCTTATACACACTTGGACAACTCACTCACATTTATCATCAATGTTTTTAAAAACTTTTTTCTGCATTGAAAACCCAGGTGATTTTCATCTGCGTTGAGCAGAGTGAACACACAAAATTACCCCCTGACATTAGATGGTGCTTAATGAACTTGCAAATCATAAAAAAGAAAAGTGAAATGAAACTTACCATCAAATCCTATTTTCTACCTTCCACTACTACTGACATTACTGTAGTTGCAGCTGCTCTTTTTGTTCAGACACCAATGAAAAAAGCCTTCCTCTTGCCCCGGTGCATCATCTTCTTCATTGAATGAAAGTGAAACTGGGATCACCTCAACTGTTTTGATCTTGAACACGTCCAAGTGGTGTTTACTGTAATTTCAGCAGCCCTTGGTTTGAAAACAAAAGGGACAATCTGATTGGTGGAACATGAGGTGTTTCTTTAAAAATTACACTTTTGTGCCAAAAATTAAAATTTGTTGTTTGTTGGTGTGCACGATCACACGTTTACACTGCAAGGCTTAGTGCTCAAATCAGATTTTTTTCAGATCAAATTTTTTGCATAGCTGTTCACATTGTTGTTATAAATGTGGCCGATATCAGATTTTCAGTGTGAACAGATCATGGTCCTAAACTGACCCACATGCGCAAAAGTACAATTACGCACAGCACAAAATGTCTAATTATGCACACAATGTGTATACTGTATGAAGTAAGTATGTATACTGTATGTATTTTATGAACTGTAAAGGGTTGTTCTGCTACTACTAATGTGTATTCCGGCATTTGAAACCTAAAATAAGGTCTCGTGATTGAAAACACTGATCATTTGTGATTTTGTGCGCGTCTTTCTGACCACCGATGTTAAGGGTTAACCCTCATCAAGGGTTAATGAGCAGCCGCAGATTGAACTGTAAAGGCAGAGTTTTCATATTCATATCATAGTCTTTCATATTTGGTTCTGTTAATGTATTAATTATTTAAGTGAAATATAGCTATTTTATGTAGGCCTATGTGTTTTATTAATTTTAGATATGCAATTTTTATGGACATATTTTTTATGTTAAATCTAACTGAACAATATTTTTTTAAAGGTTAATGGTTAATGATTGGTTATCAAGCGCCAGTTTTGCGTTCAAACTTTTTTTCAAAATGAACAACCAACTTTTTATAATAAAGTTTTTGCCCTGTGTGCTATTCTATTATGCTGCTGAGGAGTAGATGATGTTTGCAGCACAGAATGATGACGCATGTCAATCGAAGATTGTGTAGAAGTCACATGAAATGCTACATAACCGTTCACACTGCGGTTGCATTGCAAAAAAATCTGATCCGTTTCTGATTTAATACTACATATGAAAGTGGCACAAATCTGAATTGAAAAGATCAGATTCCATGCAGTTTGAGCTGATCACACTGTCAAAACAAAAACAGATCTGAGTCACATGTGGGCAAAAAAAATCAGATTTGAGCCACATTTGCCTGTAGTGTGAACATAGCCTTAGTTTAGTCACGAGATGTTAAAGGCGACGAAAAGTGCAAGCAAAAAGCGTTCCGGTGTGAACAGGCCTTTAGCCAGCCTCAGAACGTGGATGCACTGCACAGTTTTTGAACATGTCAGTGTTTATGAATAGATTACATCAAAAAGAACGCGAGTAATCTTGACAAACTATACATCAATCCAAAGCTACAACCCTCAAGCAGCGATTGTAGCTAGTTGTTTTTCAATGGAAAGCTTATGTAGAATATATTTGCTAAATTTGTGTAAGGAGTACACATATAAACATGCTCAGCAGAAGGGGAGTACATACATTTATACAGTACTTACATTTATCAATAACAAGTCACATTCATTACTGTACGTCGGTTTATTTTGAAAGGTAATTGAACAACATCTTATAAAGCACATTTAATCCAACGACCTTTAGACCTACATGTTTACCTATCTAGAATGCTGAAGTTTTGGTGTCACATTCAACTGAGACCCCTCTGTGTCTCCTGAAGTCTGCAATGTTTTGCTGTTGTTCACGGTCAGGTTGTTCTTAGCACATGCTACACTGTCAAATCTGCCACCTGTTCTCTGTACGTGGGTTTTATTGTTGTTGATTAGCTAAATTACCGTGGTGTCACTATCAATTTTGCTGATGTGATTGTTGTTGTGCCTTCTTGAGCACTCCCCATAATAATGCCACAATCATAACTGTAACGTGTGAGGTGTTTCAAAGAGGTCCTGAATCTTTAGGAGATCTTATTGATATACTGACACTTTGGTTTAGGTTAGTTGACTGGTGTATAAAGTGTTTTGAACATGATGGACTAAGTTGAATGGTTAACAAAGGCTTCATTATATTTAATGTGCTAAGGCGATTAAACAGAGTAAAACAATTATTATTATTTTTTTTACTGCACAGCAAGGTTGTCACTAGTGATGAACCAAAATGTGTTTTTCCCTCCTGGAATTTAAAGGTGTGTATAAACATTTTGCACAAAAGTCAGTTTTTACATCAACATTGTAATTATAGCCTTTAATTATGTTTCTGCTTCAATTCAAAGAAACATATCAATTATGGCTGTAATAAACACAGGATTTCAAACATTTCATAATAAAGAGAGCGGAATATAAATGTGTAATATTAAATATGTAATTCAGTGCATGAATGTATGTAACATAATTGTTTACCTGTGGTAAATGGCTTTATTTTAGTACAAGTGAGGTAACATTTTTTGGCATAATGATTTCCATTTGTAGTATAAGTAAAGGCTAACCAAATATAGCTATTGAAGCATATGCAAATACCACGGTTAAACTGTACTTATATAGTGTATCAAACCATGGTTCATTTGTGAATAACATGGTTTAACTACACTAACCATGTGTTGTTTCGCTTTGGGTTTTTTTGCGTGATAAAAAAAACTATGTATAACATCATAGCGATAACATTACTTGACATGTTGTTGACACGTTTTAGTCTGTCATTGTCATTAGCGTCTTTTTCGCGGTTGAAATGTGCCTGAGCGAGAGAGCATGAGAGATGATATACATGTCGAATTGTGCTGTTTTTTTTATCAACATACCTTGTAATGTTCAGTCATCTTTGTTTCGCGGTAAACCAGCAGCAGGATAAAGCAGAGGAAGTGCGGTTCACGTGTGCCCTGTGCTACCAGCATGAAGTGTGCTTCGACAGCCGCGGCTGGACTTATGTGGAGCAGTTACAAACAGAGACGTGAAGTTGAATACTTTCTACCTGTTGACGATGCTCACGTGCTGGTTTGCATACATATTATACAAATTAGATGCAATAATTGTTAAAAACACAGGCGTTTTTTTAATTAGTCTAATAAATAGCATATTATATTTGGCTGAGAAAATTAACCTCACATAAAAGTTTAAGTAATGTTAAAAGCAAAAACATCGCAAACAGTACAAAAAAATCAATATATTACTCAGAAATATCTAAATCATTCTTCTCCATGCAATAAAAGCCAAAAGAACTGAAATATATGGAAGTCAATGGTTACAGATTTTCAGCATTTTTCAAAATATCTTCTTTTGTGTTCAACAGGAGGGAACTTTTAAAGGTTTAAAAACAAGGGTGAGTATAAATGATGACAGAGAAAATATGTGTAAAGAAAATCAGTCATATAGGTTTGCCACAACATGACTGAGGTCGAGTACATTTTCAATTTCTTTAGTAAGTAACAAAACTCCCAAACTGATAACATAGTGGTGACATCATCATCATCATCATCATCATCTCATCTCCAATATTGGGATTTTTACTTCTTTTTTTATTTCACTGGTTGATTATATTACAGTTGGTTTAGTCAATCACGAAGCTTCCAGCACAACAAAATCCAAATAAATATTTTGGATCAGTATGCATGAAAAACAACTGTCAGCTGTCAAAAAGAGCCATACCAGGACAGGCCATTTGGGACACAAAACAATTTGAGAGTGTGGGATATTAGCACAACCACCAAATGCCCAATCAGACAGAGAAAATATCTGGCAGTGCCTGCCGCTCTAGTGGACACAGGGGATAAAACAGCTTTGTGATGGATTTAATGGCACATCACAGTCACGGAGAAAATCATCCTGCCTTCCCAATCAAATGAGAATGAATGCCTTGCGAGCTATAAAACCTGAATGATGTTCTCCAGTACAAAATATTTGCAAGTACATCTGCTACAGGTTATAACAAAGCAATTTTCAAGGTAGCATCTGTGATCAGAATACTGAAGTACAACAGCAACTTTACTCTCTATTTGCTCATCTTTTACTCGTTCCAAACCTTTTTGAGTTTCTTGAACACAAAAGCAGATGTTTTGAAGAAAGCCTGTAACCATTGACTTCCATAGTAGGAAAGAACAAGCATGCAAAAGAAAGAAAAAGAAAGAAAGAAAGAAAGAAAGAAAGAAAGAAAGAAAGAAACATTAAAATAATGAAGAAAGAAAGGAGCAAGCGAATGAAAGAAAGTCAAAGAAACAAAAGAAAGAAATAATGAAAGAAAAAAGAAAGAATGAATGAAAGAAAGAATGAGCGAATAAATAAAATAAAGAAAGATTGAAATAACAAAAGAAAGAAAGAATAAATGAATGAATGAGCGAAAAACCAAAAGAAAGAACAAAAGAATGAAAGAAAGAACAAATGAAAAAAAACAAAAAAGGACAGAATGAAAGAATAAAATAAAGAACAAAAGAACAAACAAATGAAACGATGAACAAAATAAATAAAGACTGAAATATAATAAAGAAATGAAGAAAGAACAAGCAAGCAAAAGAAAGAAAGAAAGAGAGATTGAAATAAAGAAAAAATGAAAGAAAAAAGAATGAAAGAACAAACAAATGAAAGAAAGAATGAATGAAAGAATGTGAATGAATAAAATAAATACAGAAGATTGAAATAATAAAAGAAAGAAAGAAGAACAAATAAATGAAAAAATAAAGAAAGATAGAAAAAAAGAAAGAGAGAGAAGAAATAAATGAATGAAAAAAAGAAAGAAAGAAAGAAAAAAGAAGAAATAAATGAAAGAAAGAATAAATTAATGAAAGAATAAATTAATGAAAGAAAGAAAGAAAGAAAGAAAGAACAAATAAATGAAAGAAAAAATAAAGAAAGAAGAACAAATAAATGAAAGAAAGAAAGAAAGAAAGAAGAACAAATAAATGAATGAAAGAAA
>CAIGQV010019081.1:7828214-7846166 GCA_903798115.1 Danio jaintianensis | reverse complement strand
ATGAATGAATGAATGAATGAATGAATGAATGAATGAATGAATGAATGTTCACCTGTGCCTGATATCACTAATTCTGTTGTCATGTGTTTCTGTGTAAACAGCACTTATTGAAATCCCAGTGTATTGAGACAAAATGCAATAGTCTGACACAAACAGGTAACTGAAAATAAAATAAAACCCTCAATATGATGTGCTGCAGGTAGTCTAATCTAATAAAGCATTTGGCAACTCTTTACAAAATTGTATAAATACTGAACAAAATCATGAAAAACCTCTTTCAACAAATGTTATTCCAAACTTGGCTTCCTACAAGTGCTAAAAGGTTAATTTCTTGTTAAAGCCAAGTGGTTTGATTTGGAATATGACACTGCAAAGTGAAAAAAGGAACTGAATCATAAGAAAATGCATTATGGAGAGACAGACAGATGAGAGGCCATATTTACACCTGGTATTAAAGTCGGCAAAATCCAAACTTATCATATTTACAGTACTGTACATAATGCATGTTGTACTTGACTTCCTGCAATTTGAATTTGACTCATTTTATGCCCATATTTACTGTGGTACAGATCACTTGTGTTCGGATCACTCAGCATGGCTGTTAACACCAGGTGAAAATGGTGCCAAAAATAAAAGAGGACAATAAAAGTGCAATGGAAAGATGACTTACGCAGAGTCCCTCAGCATCTTTAGGTCTATGACAATGATGATTCCCACTCTGTGAGCAGTACAGTAATGGAGGGAGCAACAATATAAAAAATAAACACTAAACAGTGTACCTCAGGGCTCACCCCTGGGCAATCTTCTGTTCTCAAAGCTGACAATGAAAAACACAAGCTGGACACATAAGGTTTAGATGAAGGGTGGAACTAGATGGACAGATGGATGTATGAAACAATCTGCTCACACATTCATCAGATGTTACGGACATCTTTGTGTGCACATGAAGACAAACTGTATTAAAACAGGCAGTGGATTCTATCTTCTTCTTATTATTATTTAAATAAAACACATGTAAGATTTTGTATGCACAAAAAGCTTTGAAATTACATAAGGAGTAATAAAAGAAAGTGACCCTGCAAATAATTCAGGCATACTTTCTCATTCAAGATGTTCTTGATTATATTAAGCATACTAAACTAGATATGGGCTTACTGTATTTTTTATTTATTTATTTATTTTTTCTTCTGAAGAACATAAATCCATCCACACAGCTCCTTGAGTAAAATGTAGTGAAGTGGCTTGAAGTGATGTTGAGCATCAAAAACAAAAGATACTTGGTTTCAGACTTGCCGGTTATTATTTGTGTGATGCAAACCAGCAGGGGAGAACTGAATTTAAGAGCCTAGTTCACTCAAGAATGAATGATGTTATTGCTTAATGGCTTTTGAAATTGATCAGAATTTCCCTGCTTCTACTTGTTCATACAATGAAAATGAACGGGCATCAGGGACAGCTATATTCACAATTCACTATTTTTTTAGAAGTGTCCAATTATACTTTAAGCCTAATCAAAGAACAAACTACTGTGGCATCATTTTGAACTAAATCAGGCCAAACTAAGCTACATACAGTATATACCCAGCAGACACACAATGACATAAGGTCATAAGACGTTAATATTAGGTTAGATTTATGTCGCCAGCATCTAAGGACAATGCTATTTTGACATCCAATAACGACGTAAAATGATGTTGATATTTTGTTGATTTTAGGTTGTGTTGGAAAGTGACCAAAATCCAATGTCGAGCCAACATCTTAAACCAACGTCATATTGACGTCAAATACTGACATTTGCTCGTCAGGTATGGTAACCAAAATCCAACGTCTGATAGACATCATAGTGGTAACGTCCACACAATGTCAAGCTGTAACATCATTAGACATTGATATTTGGTTGTTTGTAGGTTGTGTTGGAAAGTAACCAAAATGCAATGTCTGTCCGACGTTGGACATTGACATTGGCCTGACGTTGGGTTCTGACATCAACGCGATTTTCATTTCCAAACAAAATGCAACACCAATCTGACATCATGTTGACATCCTGTGTCTGTTGGGTATATATACAGTGCCTATAGAAAATCATTATACCCTATGAAAATCTATACCTTTAACTACATTACACCCTGCTTTCTAAAGACCTTCTGGATAAAGTTGTAGAAAGGCACAGGTTAGAAGAAGGCTAGTTGGAAGTTATTTGGAATGTGATTTTATTTCAGGCTGTATCACAAATAAAGTAATTATTTCAAAGAGGTATGAAGATTTTCTATAGGCACTGTATATATATATATTGCAAAATCTTTTGGTCCTCCTTTTACACCTTTGTCTAGCGCAAAATCACTACAGATAAGATGGCTTAAGATGGAATTTATCACCAGTTGTAAATGATGTCAAAGAGGAAGAACAGAATAAAAGAACTTTTGCTCACAAGAAGATCTGCTCACATATTCTTGCAGACATTGTAAATAACTTTTCATGAATTTGTTCAGAAATTACATAAGAAGTAATCAAAGGAACTGACCCTGTAGAATTATTCAGTTGACTTCCTCGCTCAAGATGCTCTCGATTAAATTAAACATGACTAAACATGGGCTTGTAGCTTTCTGAAGAACAGAAAGCCATCATTTCAGCTACTTCAGTTGGACGCATAAGGACTTGAAGTGATCTTGAGCACAAAGTAGCAGAAAGTTAAATATCGTTCTGCTTTTTCAGCAGTGACAAATGCCTTCACTGGCTTCGGCTCTGCAAAGAACAAAAAGATACAAGCTTTCAGTCTCGCCCCGTTATCATTTGTTTGATTATGCATAAGATAGACCCAGCAGGGGAGAATTGAACTTAAGAGACTAGTTCACTCAAGAATGAACACTGTGTTACTGCTTACTGACTCACACTTCATTCCAAACACATCAGACTTTTTCACTTGATTGAACACACACACACACACACACGCACGCACACACACACACGCACACGCATACACACACGCGCACACGCACACTCAAAATATTATCAAATTTTCCCTTCTGCTACTTGCTCATACAATGGAAGACCAGAGGCTGCTGTTCACCATTCACTTTCATTATAAAGGCTCACATATTTAAGCCAAATTTAAGAACAAATTAGTGTGACTTGATTTCAAATAAAATCAGGCTAAAACATTTTTTGTTTGGAAACCATTTTGGAAGTTGAATGTGAAGCTCTTAGTGCAGACCACTGATCAGATGGCTTTCAGATGAATGTTATTACCAGGTATAAATGATGTCCCCCAACATCTTTACATTTCAAACAATGATGATTCCCACTCTGTGAGCAGTACAGTAACAGAAGTAGCAGTTTCTACATAACATTAAACAATGTACCCCAATGCTCACTCCTGGGCCATCTTCTGTTCTCAAAGTTGACAATGAATGACAGAAGTTGGACCCATCCATTACAGATGTCAACTAGATGGACAGACGGATGTGTGAAAGAATCAGCACACACATTCATCAAATGTTGCAAACATCTTAGCGTGAATGTAGTTTGAACAGAGTTTAAAAATTATATGAGGAATAATCAAAGAAACCGACCCTGTGAAGGGTGATTTTCAGGTGATTTTCTCATTCAAGATGCTGTAGATTAGATTAAACATGACTAAATGTGGGCTTTTCTGAAGAACAGAAAGCCATCATTACAGCTACTTCAGATGCATAAGAACTTGAAGTGATCTTAAGCAAAATTACAGAAAGCTCAAAGATTTTTTGTTTGTATTCTCAGCAGTGATAAATACTTTCACTGGCTTCGGCACTGCAAACAATAAAAAGACACGTGGTTTCAGTATTGGCCTTTATCATTTGTTTGATTATGCATAAGATACACCCATCAGGGGAGAATGGAACTTAAGAGACTAGTTTAGTCAAGAATGAACACTGTGTTACTGCTTACTGACTCACACTTCATTCCAAACACATCAGACTTTCTTACTTGGATGGAACACACACACGCACGCACACACACACACACACACACACACAAATGTTTATCAAAATGTATCTGGTGCTATTTGTTAAAAAAATGAAAGTGAATCTATCTTTGATTTTTCAAGGCTCTCTTTTCTATTATGAATTAAATCATTGCAAAACTGTTTGGAATTAATTTCTGGAGTGTGAACTTAACCAAATAAAATGGCATGAATGATTATATAATGAATAATTGCACACTGATATAATGTAACATTTCTTTCATTATGGATATAAATCTGTAGTTTTCTTGGAAAGCAGACGATGGCTCTCCATTAAATACTTTATTGATTTGCTTAAGTTGAATTAAATCATGCATAATAGAATGTTTACAACATAATACAGATAATAGAGTGTTTGTCTCTCCAATATGTCACCTGTAAATATCATAAATTGCTATCACAGACTCACTGGAAATACATGATTTAGCCTACATTATTGCAAAACAAAGCAAAAAATGTACTTCAGCATACACTTGACTGCAGTTTCCAGGTTTTCGGTATTGTTCTTTTCAACTTATTTTGGCTTTTATATTCTCAAGTTTGATCTACTATAACTCTTTTTCCAAAATCTGGGGTTTGCTCTTGTTTTACTGAATCATCTGCAGTGTTTATAAAATGCAGCAATAGGGTGTTGACTGTAGCCAAGAAGCAGATCAGGTTTTGATAATAAAGAAAGCTTTAACATTCATTTTAAAGCCCTTGCATGGCCTGGCTCCCAAATATATTTAGGATCTTCTACAGGTTTATTCTGCAGGTCGTCCATGCCACCTAGGTCATCTCAGGCATTAGTTTTAAAGTTTCACAAATCTAAGTTTAAACAGGGCCATACCTTCTCTACCTCAGCACCCCATCTTTGCAGTAGTTTGTCTTTGGATATCTGACATTGCACAACATTGAGTAATTTTTTTTTTAGAAACATAAAATACTTTGCTTTATGTATGTTTTATTGCACGTTACAGATGACAAATCCACTAGAGGGTGCTGTCTACATTTCTGCAAACCTGAAGTACATAACTTAAGGTACGTTTTGTTGTACATTTCAGATACACATCCTTCTTGCACACCGCCTCCATGAGAAAGTGAGGCTTGTCATACAGATCACCTAGACCAATACTGACCTAAACCCTTCCCTAAACCCAACCAATAGTGTTTTCAAAAGCAAACACAGGTGAAAAATGCATTGCGACTATATAGTTTTAGCTTGATTTTACAATGCCATTATCTCTATTGTGTCAACCTGAGCGCTCTGCATCACATTTAAAACACTATACAGAGTAAGCTACCGAGCAAACTGAACATGCTAGAACAGTTGTCCATATGGAGATATATAGTTGAGGCAAATGTATTTGATTAGAAAACATATACAATGTGAAGTTGTTTTTGTGGTGTTTATTTGGTGTTGTTCAAACAATTGCATGAAAATGATCCGTTATTTGCAGATAATAAGTCCCTGTAAATACCATTAGTTTGAAAAGTAACAAGTTGTTGGTGTCATACTGCCCCTTAGTGTTCATTTTACCAGAAACTGCAGTCAAATGTATGTTGAAGTACATTTTTGCAGATTCACAATAATGATGGATGGTATATACAAATAATACTGATTGAATCATTCGGACCCCATTTATACCTCTATTTAGTGAACATGGTCTATAATCCTTTAAACCAGGGGTTCCCAAACTTTTCAGCCCTCAACCCCCAAAATAAAAATTCCAGTGACTCGCGACCGTCACTATCCTCGGAGGTGGTTGTAAACATACAAAGATTGCACACAACGGTGCACACACACCAGTAGGAACTACATAAACACGAGCATATTGACAACACAAAAAAGTGCAACAGTCTAACAACCATATAATGTTTTTAAGTCATTATTCACTTAATTTAATATTAACTGCTTTTTATTTGTATATTGTTTATTTTTATGTGGCTTTTTATTTGTATGTTGTTTTTTTTATGTAACTATTAAACACTGTTTTCATCTTCTGTGGGTTATGGATAAAATATGGTCATTCTAATAGTTTAATAACATTCATTCATTTTCTTTTCGGCCTAGCCGCCACAGCGGAATGAACCGCCAACTTATCCAGCATATGTTTTACACAGTGGATGCCCTTCCAGCTACAACCCAGCACTGGGAAACATTCATACACACTCATTCACACACATACACTACGGCCAATTTAGTTTATTCAATTCACCTACAGTGCATGTCTTTGGACTGTGGGGAAAACCGGAGCAAACCAGCGCCAACACGGGGAGAACATGCAAACTCCACACAGAAATGCCAACTCGAACCAGCGACCTTCTTATTGTGAGGCGACAGTGCTACCCACTGAGCCGCCATGTCACCAGTTTAATAACATATAAGATTTTTGGAAATCACCAAGTGACCCTTCCTCACTGTCTCGCGACCCCACAGGGGGACATGACCTCTACTTTGGGAACCACTGCTTTAAACTACGTAAATTCCTAAATGCAGTTTTTTTTTCTCTGCTGTAATTTATTTGTTTATTGTACACAGAACATATTAACTTATCACTGCTGAAGAATTAGTTTAGATAATAACAGTATACCTGTCACAAGTGTCAGCTCACACAGACGTTTGAGACTCGGAGGTTATCAAAAAACACATATTTATTTACAAAATTGCACTTACTACATATACAGACACATGGCACACAGCCATCACATGGAAGGTTGACAATTCAATACCAGACAAAAACGAACTGAACACAGGGCTATAAATACACAAGACATGAATACACAGATTACAAACAGGGGTGAGACAACAAGTGGAACTAATGATCATTAACACACAGCGGGAAAACCGAACAAAGGGGTCACCTGACATAAACACACCCACATGGAACACGGCACAACATAACACTGACACACCAGACATGTAACATAACACAACGAAGACACCAAACTGTGAAAATACTATTGCTAAGGTATTTTAAATTTAGTTTTACCACTAAGTGAAGCTCTTAAAACAACATTTGTATGGGTATATCAGGACTTTAAAGCAACAATTCAGCCAAAAATGAATATTCTGTCATCATTTACTCAACCTTTACATTTTCTAAACCTGTTTGACTTTCTTCTGTTGAAAGCAAAAGAAGATATTTTGAAGAAAGCTGGAAACCTGTAACCATTGACTTCCATAGTACTTGTTTTCAGCTTAAAATATCGTCTTTAGTGTTCAACAGAATAAAGATTTGAGACCACTTGAGGGTGAGTAAATAGTGAGTCAGTTTTCATTTTTGGGCGAATTATCCCTTTAAGGAAAGGAGCTTCTTATACATTGTGTTTTGTATTTCCTTTTTGGGTTTTACATGTGTTTTTTTTGCGTTTATCTTGTGTTGTTTTTTTGCCGTGTGGCATAGTTAACCCTGTAGCTATTAGACAAAAAAAAAAAACTTTTCTGGTTATTACAAACATCTGCCTTCTCATTAGAAGCACCGAAATCAACATGACAGGAAGAACGAAGAGACGACGCTGGTTTAACTACACGCATTGAGCTTCAAAACATGTTTCTGTGCAGCTTTTTTTTTGGGAAATGAAAAATTCTGAAGTATTTAATTTTCAGTCATTTTCGTGTCTTTATTTAACTGGTTGTCAGGGAAACAGACCGAGAAAGCCGGATTAGTGTTAAACTACACTGAATAATATAGTGCATGCTTAGTGGTTTGCTTAATGGTTACTATGGAAATTTGAATGTACTTCATGTCGTAAATTCATGTTATATATAAATAAATGAATGAAAGAATGAATAAGTGAATAAATGAATGAATGAATGAACAAACGAACGAACGAACAAATAAACAAACATATTTATTCATTTGTTTATTATATATTATTTAGATTGTGTTTTTTTTTATCTTTATCTGGTTCTTTATTGAATAATAAACATGAAAAAGCATTTTAAAAAATGTCAAATATATTAATAATTTGCAATAAAATTTTTTTTTGCAATAAAATAAAACAACAAAAAAAAATTAAGAAAAATATTATTAATTATTATTATTATTAATATTATTGTTATTATATTTCCATATAGGCTTTTTATAATATTCATATTTGGTATTGTTATAACTACTTTAATAATACTAATACTACTACTACTACTACTAATAATAATAATAAAAATAATAATAATAATAACAACAACAACAACAACAACAACAACAACAACAACAACAACAATAATATTTTATATAATAATAATAATAATAATAATAATAATAACAACAACAACTAATAATAATAATAATAATAATAATTAATAATAACAATTATTAATAATAATAATAATAATAATAATAAATAATAATAATAATAATAATAATAATAATAATAATAATAACAATTAATTATAATAATAATAATACTAATAATAATAATTTATTATTATTATTATTATTATTATTATAAATGTATGTAATTAACATTTATTAAGGGGGAACTAACTCTATATCTCCCTCTGATTAACAAAAAAAGATTTACGGAATAAAACAAAATGATGTTTATACCCACTTACAGTGCACAGATAAGAACTTGAGGGTTGGTTTGCTGCCTTAGGGAAATTAAACAGAAATAAATATATAAATAAACAAAACAAAACCAAACCGCTGAAGCTTTAATGTTAGCTGAACTAATAAGCTAGCAAACAACATTGCAGAACTAAACCTCGATTTGAAGTCTCGGTTTGAACTCTGATTTTAGGGGACTACTGTACATATGCATAAACACAAAACAGCTGCTTAACTTGGGGGCAAAAAAAAAAGTTTTCTTTACAAAAGTAAGCAATAAAATGTCTACAGATGGAGGAGGTGAACCCTTTTGACAGCACTTTTCTCCCAGCAAGTGTGTGATTCAGAGAGACACTTCACTCCGGCATAAAATGCAGCAGTAATCTAAATGAAAATCACCAGGCGAATAAGAAGCCCTTTTCTTTCTTTCTTTTTTCGCCAATACCTTCAGCGGTGAGGTAGAAGTGCAGGGGTCTCTCTGATAGTCCACCTTAGGGAATTTGACCTAAATAGGCTTCTTTTATCTCCTTTGACAATGTAATGATTCCCCTGTCGTTCCAGGACTCCAGGAATTTGCCAAAGCAATTATTTCACTATCTTCAGAGACGGACTCGGACCTTCTGACCTCGCTGGTGGCTCTGCATAAAGCCAGTTACAATGCTGATTGAAAATGCTTTCACATAATATGTACTGATTGAAATGGACCTCTCTTTTTTTGGTTCCCGTTTAAAATAGGTGGGATCGAGAGTTTATCTGTCAGTTATTCTCGAGTGCTCCTTTGACAATGTAAAACATGCCTCTACTTTGTTCTGTTCTGAACTAAGGAACTCTCTTTTATAGAATCCAAACATAATGCATGCAATTAGAAAGCATGTACGTGCTAAATAGTTAAACACACATTGGCATAAAGTAAAATAAAATTCATTCATTCATTCATTTTCTTTTCGGCTTAGTCCCTTTATGAATCAGGGGTCGCCACAGCGGAATGAACCGCCAACTTATCCAGCATATGTTTTACACAGCGGATGCCCTTCCAGCTGCAACCCATCACTGGGAAACATCCATACACACTTATTCACACATACACTACGGCCAATTTAGCCTACCCAATTCACCTATAGCACATGTCTTTGGACTTGTGGGGGAAACCGGAGCACCCGGAGGAAACCCACGCGAACACGGGGAGAACATGCAAACTTCACACAGAAATGCCAACTGACCCAGCCGAGGCTCGAACCAGCGACCTTCTTGCTGTGTTGTGCTACCCACTGAGCCACCGTGCAGCCTATAATAATAATAATAATAATAATAATATGTTTTATTTTATTTTATTTAACTTTATTTTATGCCAATGTCTGTTAACTATTTAGAATGTACATGCTTTCTAAGTGGATGCATTATGTTTGGATTCTATACATAAATAAATTAAATTAAATTAAAATAAAATGAAATGAAATAAAATATTTATTGTTATTATTATTATTATTATTATTATATAACATTATATAAGATATAAAATATTTAAAATATTAGGTTTTTTACAATAATAATAATAATAATTTGTATTATGTTTTTTAAATAATAATAATAATAATAATAATAATAATAATAATAAAAATAATACAGTAAAAAACTAAATGAAATATTTATTATTATTATTATAAAACATTAATTAATATAGAAAATATATTTCCCTAAATATAGGCTTTTTATAATAATAATAATAATAATAATAATAATAATAATAAGAAGAAGAAGAAGAAGAAGAATACAATAAAAAAATTATGAAATATTTATTACTATTATTATTATTATTATTATTATTATTATTATTATTATTATTATTATTATTATTATTATATAACACTAATTAATATAGAAAACATATTTCCCTAAATATAGGCTTTTTATAATAATAATAATAATAATAATAATAATAATAATAATATTTTTTATAATTGCATTTTTTTAAATACTACTACTACTACTACTACTACTAATAATAATAATAATAAATATTTTATTTTATTATTATTATTAACAACAACAACAACAACAACAACAACAATAATAATAATAAGGAAAACATTAGGACTCTATAATAACTGTAGTGCATTTGTAATCTATTTTTCATAACTAAATCATGTTCTTTCTCTGCCTTGTCTATTAAAAGTGCTAATATGAAAGTGTTGACAGATTGTGTGAATGACAGAAATACACCTTTGTTTGTGAGAGACTGTTAACATACGAGTGGGATCAAAAAGTTCTTTAAATTATGTACACACTTATATTCTGCATAACTGATAACATGATTAATACCTTTGTACTTTGCAAATAGACTTAATTATATGTTTTTAGCAGTTTTATAATTATAATAGGAATAATGTTTGATAATTAGTTCAAATATTCAGAAAATTATGTCATGATTTACCCATCCTTTACTTGTTCCAAACCTGTTTGATTATCTTTCTTCTGTTGAACACAAAAGAACATTTTTTGAAGCCTGTAACCATTGACATATAGTTTTTTCTACTATGGACGTTAATGGTTACAGGTTTCCAACATTCTTCAAAATATCTTCTTTTGTGTTTAACCTCAAACTGGAGTAAATGATGGCAGAATTTCATTTTTGGGTGAACTATCCCTTTAAATAAGAAGAGTACATTTGGATTAAGCAACATTTGTGAAAGTCTTTTTCTTAAGGCAATGCATAATTACTTTTGGTCTTCTTTTGATTTTGTTTTGAAATGTGTCTTAGGCATTTCTTGGCAGATAACAGTATCTAAAACGAGTAAATAAAAAGCTACAATCTTCAATCCTTCAATCCACCACCAACGGCAAGAGACATTTCTGGATGTCAACAAAAATAATCCTCACATCATTTTTCAAATAAATAAATAAATAACTAAATAAAATAATGAACATGATGAAAAATATGTTGATAAATGATCCCGCTTTTGTCAAATCCCTTGCGCCTTATTGTGAAATCTTGTGAGTAATATTGTTTTTTTTGCAATCTGATAATAGAGGAGCCGGAGTAAAATGAAAGCCACATGTGCTGTCGTAACTCTTCACCAAGAAAAACATGATTTTCTTATTAACTGAGGTGTCTGTGCATTACACGCATATCAGATCTTGTAGATACTGAAGTTCACAGTATGACACACACACACACACGCACACGCACGCACACACACACACTGCCAAACAAGTGATTTACATAACAGGAATGTGAGCATCATCATCTAGATGAAACTCACCTATTTACGACACAATTTTACAGTAAACACATAAAAAATAAAATAAAATAATAAAGTAAAATAAATAAAATTATACAAAAATCGAACCAATAATAATCATAATCATAGTCATGATCACTATTATAATTATTATTATTATTATTATTATTATTATTATTATTATTATATTACTAGTGTTATTATTATTATCATTCATACAAATGCAAAAACTAACTACCTACTAGTAACAATAATAATAATAATAATAATAACAACAACAACAACAACAACAACAACAACAACAACAACAATAATAATAATAATAATAAAATTAAATAAAAATAGCATGTGTATAATGTAAAAAAAAAAAAAAAAAAAAAAAAATAATAATAATAATAATAATATGTTTATTATGATTATTAATTGACTGATTGATTGATTGATTGATAGATAGATAGATAGATAGATAGATAGATTGATTGATTGATTGATTGATTGTATACTGATGTTCAGAGTATGACACACACACTGCCAAACCCATGATTTACAAAACAGCAATGTGAGCATCCTCCTCCAGACAGAAGAAACTTTTTCACTGCATGATTTTACAGTAAACACCCACCAGCTCACCGCATTACAGTACAACACCTAAGCAATTAACTTTCTGTTATCATTAGCCATCTTTCATCGCACAACATCTGCTCCGTGCTCAAAAACAAAGACACCTCGGATTGCAGACTGAATCCACACAATGCATTCGTTCACCCTTACACTCTCTCTCTCTTTTTCTCTCTCTCCGCTGCCAGGTTAATTACTGGTTCCCTCATTCACAGAGCAGGAAAGGTCAGTGCGGTGTGTGTTTAAACAGGCAAAACCAACACTCGCACAAGTACAGCGCACTCACACACAGGCTGGAGATATAAAGTTTGCTGACAATAGTGCTTATCTAACACTGGAGATAATGAAATTACACTTCGACAATTAAATTAGAATAAATAGCAAATGAAGTTAAGAAAAAATGGCATCTGGATGAACTTATGCACATGAGAAAGAACTTATTTATCATATTAATACATATTAGGTCGGTTGGATTTTATGTTTTTTTATTAGTTTAGTGTGATGAGGGGGCGACACGGTGGCTCAGTGGTTAGCACTGTTGCCTCACAGCAAGAAGGTCGCTGGTTCAAGTCCTGCCTGGGTCAGTTGGCATTTCTGTGTGGAGTTTGCATGTTCTCCCCGTGTTCGCATGGGTTTCCTCTGGGTGCTCCGGATTCCCCCACAGTCCAAAGACATGTGGTATAGGTGAATTGAATAAACTAAACTGGCCATAGTGCATGTGTGTGAATGAGTGTGTATGGGTGTTTCCTAGTACTGGGTTGCGGCTGGAAGAGCATTCGCTGTGTAAAACATATACTGGATAAGTTGGCGGTTCATTCCGCTGTGGCGACCTCTGAAATAGAGACTAAGCCGAAGGAAAATTAATGCATGAATGAATTTTGTTCTTCTATGGGATCTCTGCATTTCCATTAATATTAAACAGTGTAAGGGTGCTTTCCCACTTGGTTCAATTGCCTGGACCATACCCAAGTTCGATTGTCCCCCCTTGCCACCTTCTCGGTTGGTTTGTGTTCACACTGTCTTTTTTCCTTCTGAACCCCGGTACACTTGTGTCATCGAGCTGCTGTTGTGTGTATGGCTGTTGCTATTTGACGGACATGAAAGCAAAGCACCAAAATGGAAAGACGTACATACATTGCAGTCGTTCTGCTTTTACTGAATCTTTTGGTGTTGGACATACAGAAAGCGACTCGCGTCCATCTGCCACAAAAATATTATAAACATTCAGAGCATAACGCGATGTCTGCAGAAGGAGGAGACAAGCAGACATTATCACTGTGATTGCCCTGGCTCAGTCGCGCTTGTCACCAAGGTACAGTACGTGATACACAGACACACACACATACACGAATGCACGTTATGAAAACGATAGTTTGTTGTACAGTTGGCGGTTCACTTCCGTTATTTGGTACGATTGCTTTCATACCAGAAGTGAACTGGACCAGAGTTCCCGTGAACTGTACCCCAGACCACCTCTTTTAGGCAGACTCGGGTACGGTTCATGGGTGCACACTCGAGTTCAGAAGACACGTTCACACTAGCTAAACGTACCGTACTCTGACGTCAAACGAACTTGGGTGCAGACCAAAAGTGCTAGTGTGAAAGCACCCTAATTGACAAAATGATGCAACAAATCGCAAGCTTTTATACAATTTTTTTGCTTTTACTCCTCAGTAAAAACTTTCAATTTTCAACTAAATATTCAAGAGGCAAGAGTTGCAAAGAAAAATAAATAAATAAATTGCAAGTGTCAGCACAAGATGTTGGAATCTCCTGAAAGAAAGACGGCCACCTGAGACTGTAAATCTTGCAAACCATCACGGCTTAGATGGCATAGGAGATAAAAAACATGTTTGGTCTCTAATGACAGATATTAGAATGTCAGTCATTAATCATTATGTTAATACGGGTCAAATGGCTAAAGCCACATTTGAGGCATAAGCTGAAGAGGTAATTATCATTTTCAAAGGCCACATTTGGACTTGAATGACATTACAAACGATATTGAATCTCATTAATGTTAATAAGTACTAATGGAAAATAAAAACACTTGGAAATTGCAATTCAAAGCAAATGTAATTGCATCGTTTAAGCAATTAGACAAAATGCACCTCGGCCCAGAGAAAGTAAAGGAGAAACTCTGTGACATTCAAATGCATTCAAGGAATCGGAATCGTATTAAAAGCACTCAGAGGGAGAAATTCACTGAGAATGAATTGAATCTGCTCACAGCATTGTTTATTAGAACGCACAGTCTGGGTGTTTCAGCACTCAATTTGCTAAAGGAATTATGCAAATTCAGAGCAAACATGTCTGTAAAATTAGCGCTAAAAGCAATTTGAACTTTGCAATTATTTCAGACCAATTCTGAGAGCAAGTTTTAAGTGATTATTGCAGATCTCCCTGCGTTTGGACTGTACTTATATGATTCAGGATTAAAATAAAAACAACAAAAGCAGAATATTGCAGTACTTACAGTTTATGAATATATACACTTACCGGCCACATTATTATGTACACCTTACTAGTACCAGGTTGGACCCGCTTTTTCCTTCAGAACTGCCAGCATGATAGCATGATTCAGAATGATAGCATCACGCAGTTGCTGCAGATTTGTCTGCTGCACATCCATGATGCGAATCTCCCGTTCCACCACATCCCAAAGCTGCTCTATTGGATTGAGATCTGGTGATTGTGGAGGCCATTTGAGTACAGTGAACTGTCATGTTCAAGAAACCAGTCTGAGATGATTCGCGCTTTATGACATGGTGTGTTATCCTGCTGGAAGTAGCCATCAGAAAATGGGTACACTGTGGTCATAAAGGGATGGACATGGTCAGCAACAATACTCAGGTAGGCTGTGGCATTGACACGATGCTCAATTGGTACTAATGGGCCCAAAGTGTGCCAAGAAAATATCCCCCACACCATTACACCACCACCACCAGCCTGAACCGTTGATACAAAGCAGGATAGATCCATGCCCCAAATTCTGACCCTACCATCTGATTATCGCAGCAGAAATCGAGACTCATCAAACCAGGTAACGTTTTTCCAATCTTCTATTGTCCAATTTTGGTGAGCCTGTGCGAATTGTAGCCTCAGTTTCCTGTTCTTAGCTGAGAGGAGTGGCAACCGGTGAGGTCTTCTGCTGCTGTAGCCCATCCACCTCAAGGTTCGACGTGTTGTGCGTTCAGAGATGCTTTTCTGCATACCTTGGTTGTAACGAGTGGCTATTTGAGTTACTGTTGCCTTTCTATCAGCTCGAACCAGTCTGGCCATTCTCCTCTGACCTCTGGCATCAAGGTATTTGCGCCCACAGAACTGCCGCTCACTGGATATTTTCTCTTTTTCGGACCATTCTCTGTAAACCCTAAAGACCCGTGAAAATCCCAGTAGATCAGCAGTTTCTGAAATACTCAGACCAGCCCGTCTGGCACCAGCAACCATGCCACATACAAAGTAAATCACCTTTCTTCCCCACTCTGATGCTCAGTTTGAACTGCAGCAGATCATCTTGACCATGTCTACATGCCTAAATGCATTGAGTTGCTGCCATGTGATTGGCTGATTTGCATTAACGAGTAGTTGGACAGATAAAGTGGCCGGTGAGTGTATATTTTAAATGAAAACATCAAAATAAATTTCCAGATCTCTTCAACCACATCACTTTTCTGAAGATTTACTGACATGTGGGCGGGGCAAATTTACACTCACATGAAACTGGCCAATAGGATTAATTCTCATTAATTCTCAATGGACAGTTCAAGAAACTGCTTGTAAGTCACAATTAGCAATAAAAGATCATCACAAATTCAGTTTCATACCAACTTTAAAGGAATCATGAATTGAGAAATCAAATTTGAAATTTATGATGAAAATATTAATTCTAAAATGACTTTATGCTTCCAATATGATTGCCCTACACTCAAAATGTTTTTTCTTGCTTGTTCAAATTACTTATTTAATATGAGCTGAAACATCACATTTATTTAGGACATTGATTTATTGGGACAACTTAATTGTTTTATGTTCTATCCACTTAAATGTGTTAAATTAACCTAATAGATTTATGTTGGGTTAACATGAATGAATTGCGTGGAACCCTTCATTTTTTTTACAGTGTAGTATAGTGTTATTACAATCATAAAAATCCAAACAGGGTTTTCCCTCTGCAGAGACTATTTTATTCTCATAACAAAGTTCTTTGTGCCCTTGAACGGAAATAAATTATTATTTTCAGCAGGCAGTCTGTGTTTAGCATCAGTGCGCATACTGTGTGAACTTGACATTTGTTTATAGTGCAATATTAAACTTTGACTTTAATGCTTGGCTTAAAACCGTTTTCACAACACTCATGAATACTGTAATTGCTAGAGAAATAAAATAACATACTGTAAAATCATTTTGATCTTAAAATCTTATCTTTTGCTGGCCAGCTCTTGGATTGGTTTGGATTTGTTCCCATGAACAATATATTACTAGCATGGACAAAATTACGTGCCATGCCACATCCACACCATGTTTAAACAGCAGTTCTTTTTGTCATTATTTAATCTGATTGACTAAGATATTTAAGCATTTTTTGGTTTACACTTAAAATATGTACTTTATTTGTAACGATAGCACTTATTTGAAAATTTGTTTCAGTGATTTCAGAGATGGTTATTCACCACTCACATACCCAACCAGGAGCATCCTTATCTCAGACATTTGTTTTGAAATGAACCACTGGCTCTGGTGTGTATTTCTATATGGAATATATGCTGTTTTGTGTATATATCACAGTGAATCTTTAGTCCATTCAATCTTAGTCCCTTCTAGATATATATTTTTAAAATTTTCAGTTCTTTTTCATTCTTTAAACTGATTGACTAAGACATTTAAGCATTTTTTTAGACAAGAACGTAATATTCATCACTCACATACCCCACCAGGAGTATCCTTATCTCAGACATTTGTTTTGAAATCAACCGCTGGCTCTGGTGTTTATTTCTATATAAAATATATTTAGTTTTTTGTATATATAATCTTCAGTCCCTTCAATCTTAGTTCCTTCAAGATAATATAAAAAAGGCTGAGGCTGGAAGGGCATCCGCTGCGTAAAACATATGCTGGATAAGTTGGCGGTTCATTCCGCTGTGGCGACCCCAGATTAATAAAGGGACTAAGCCGAAAAGAAAATGAATGAATAAATGTTTTGATGCAATTTTACAGCTGTATGTGCTGATGTTATTAAACTCTCTGCCTTTGAACTGCTTTAGAAGCTGCTGCAGCTATATATGCAATATTTTACTAAATAACTACTACAATAAACACTGCTGTTTATAATAACAGTGTTTAACAAAAATGTGACCATGGACCACAAAACCAGTCCTATGTTAAACAGGTGTATTTTTAAATAACGATAATGAAAAAAAAATATATAATAAATTTAATATATAAATATATAAATAATAATTCATATATATATATATATATATATATATATATATATATATATATATACATAATAGAATAAATAAATAAATAAATAAATAAATAAATAAATAAATAAATAAAT
>CAIGQV010019081.1:7780423-7821349 GCA_903798115.1 Danio jaintianensis | reverse complement strand
ACAAAACACAAAATTAAACAAAACAAAAAGCATAAAATTAAACAAAAAATAAAACATAAAATTAGACAAAACTAAACAAAACACAAAAGAAAAAAAGCAATAAACACAAAACAAACATACAAAACAAAATTAGACAAAACTAAACTCAATACAAAATCAAACAAATCAAAAAGCACAAAATTAAACAAACAGAAAATTTGAGAAAACTAAACAAAACACAAAACATAACAAACAAAAACAATATAAACACAAAACATACAAAACAAAACAAAAAATACAACACAAAATTTGACAAAACTAAACAAAACACACACACACACACACGCACACGCACGCACACTCACACGCACACGCACACACAAAACAAAACAATAAAATACACAAAAAAACAAGCAAATGCAAAACAAACAACAAAACAAACAAAACACATACACAAACACAAAACAATATTTAACAAAATACTTTTACACTTTTTGGGAGATTCACCCTATGGCCTGTGTAGTTGTGCAAGTAATCATTTTTTTAAAGCTACAGTAACAGTAACATATAAATAGTGTGTATACACGATAGAGGCGTTAGCCAGTGTGTTGGTCTGTATGTCTGCCTTCTGCCCGTACAGCTGTTAAATCGTGTAGTTCAGGCTCCTCCAGTGAAGTGACATGGAAGAGCTGAGCTGAGATGAGATGAATGGACAGACATTATGAAGCATGATAATGATAACACAGAACGCAGACATGCTGATGTTTTCATATGGAGACAGATGGCCTGGCGTGTAACCGATAAATCAATCAAGGCTAGAACAAACAAAGCAGAGCCTGTTTAGAAGGGCCAAGGACTCAAACATTGCTCCTCAAGGTTGAACAGATGACAGTCAGTGATGTGGATCTGAGAGATGACACACACACACACACACACACACACACACACACACACACACACACACACACACACACAAACAGTGGCCACAGATTTAAACAATGCTTCAGTGCCACATTTACAGATATAAAGGCTACAATAATCTGATAGATTAAGCACTTTTGTTAAGTTATTTCATTACTGCATTGTTTACATTTATTCATTTTAATTAATTGACTGTAGTTATTATTACTCTATATGTTTGCATTTTGGATATGAGAATGGGGCATTTGTCATGAAAATATAAAACAAATCTAAATTGTTTTTGGCTATGTAATTCATAATTGTATATATATATTTTTTTCACATACTATGCTTTAATTAATTCAACTGTTTATTATTAGAATTAATTAAATGTTTTTACTTAATTTTTCAGTTTATTTTATATTGTAATTATTATAGTTTATTTCTATAGTATTTGTATTTTTATGTTGAAGTATATTGTATTTTTAAGATGTTAAATATGATAATTTTGTATTAATTGTATTTATTATAATTCTTTTACATTGTCAATTATATTATTATTATTATTACTCAAAATACATATATTTAAATTATAATAAATTCATTCAATGATTCATTCATTTTCAATTCGGCTTAGTCCCTTTATTAATCAGGGGTCACTACAGCGGAATGAACCGCCAACTTATCCAGCATATGTTTTACGCAGCGGATGCCCGTTCAGCTGCAACCCATTGCTGGGAAACACCCATACACTTCCATTCACACACATACACTACGGTCAATTTAGCTTATTCAATTCACATACAGCGCATGTCTTTGGACTGTGGGGGAAACCGGAGCACCCGGAGGAAACCCACGCCAACACGGGGAGAAAATGCAAACTCCACACAGAAATGCCAACTGACCCAGCCGAGGCTCGAACCAGCGACCTCTCTCTTTAAAACGTAAAGTCATACAGACGCATGCACGTGCACACACACACACACACACACGCACACGCACACGCACACGCACACACACACACACACGCACACACACACACACTCACAGCATGTTATATGTAACATATATAACAATATATATATATAACACATGTAGGACAAGACATGATCAGGAGAAGACAGAAGACAAAAAAGTCAGCAAATGTGTCAACACACTTCAAAACAATCACCCATTCACGCTTAATAAAATCTGACAAGCATAACACAAAAACAAACCAAACAGACACTAAAACAACCCAAGAACATTAGGATCAGATGAGATGGCGGTTGTTTCGAAATGATTTAGCCCATGAAATGTTTATGAGACAACTCCAATCTCATAAAAAGGTCGTTATCCGCGTTGTTCCGGCCACAAATGGTTGAATTGTAATAAAAGAATGCGCAATTTGCGAGCGACGCTCTGGATTTCACCCGCAGGCCGCATTAATGTGGCGGTTCTTCAGCCATTATCCAATCACCACTGAGGAGCTAATGAACACTCGGGTGGAATTCTATAATCTCTCAGTGGTGGCACTTTATATTCAAACTAGGAGCGCAAACTGTCATCTTCCTTTATCATTACTTTCCCTTTCGTTTTCAGGCACAGCGGGATTTTCACTTCTGCTTTGACAGTTCCTATCCTCTTTATATCCCACAGTCCATGATAACATCGAGCGGATAATTGTTTTATTCAGATTCAAATGACAAACCCAGCGACGGCACGGCGGAGGAAGGGGCTTGTAATCTTCAGTAATTCGGTAGGTTTGTAAGCCGTTGTGATTGTGTGTGTGTGTGTGTGTGTGTGTGTGTGTGAACAGATGCTGCAGATATTGGTTTTGATGTCTGGCTGATAGTAATGCGAAGGGACGTTGAGTGTGAGGTATCCGCTGCTCCTTCTGAATGGGAGATGAGATGAGCTCTGCGGTATTTGTGTGTCCTTGGCGCAGTGCTGTGAACTCTCTGGCCTTTTCTGCTTAAGATGACAAAGTGAACAGACAGACGGGTTGCCTCTACACCTACCCCATGCGTCTGCGTCTCCGGAGGGTTCGGGAGGATTTAGGAAGACGTCGAATGCATGTTGATTCACCTGGCTGGTATCTGTACTGTATAGTGTGTGAGATGGAAAGCGATGGAGGGGGATTCTGAAAGCCATCTTGCCTTTTTTTTCGAAAGGTCGTCCTATGTAAAACTGAATCCCTTCTAGTTTTGCCAGATTGGCTGGAGGATTTCCAGGCCAAAACCTGCCCACTCATAGAATAACCCACCCAAAACATTAGCTGCCAAAATTATTGAATATTTCACTGTCATGTTAAACAAAGGTGATGCTGTTTTATGCAACAGTAAGGCAGGAGATTAGGATGTGTGTATGTGTTGTCCTAGAAGTCATGATAAAATGGCATAAAATGACACGATACTATTCCAATCTGACAATTTTGGTCACCTAATAATGGATACATTTAGCAACTAATCCAAAAGTCACACACACATACACTTAATGCACAAATACACTTCATTGAACATGTACACATAGACATCACATATACTATATAACTGCAGGTTAACTATGTTTATATATAATAACTTTTACTGTTAACAGCTATTAGATACAAGTTAATTCGTTTTTAGGGCAGCACGATGGCTCAGTGGTTAGCACTGTTGCCTCACAGCAAGAAGGTCGCTGGTTCGAGTCCCGGCTGGGTTAGTTGGAGTTTCTGTGTGGAGATTGCATGTTCTCCCCGTGTTGGCGTGGGTTTCCTCCGGGTGCTCCAGTTTCCCCCACAGTCCAAAGACATGCAGTATAGGTGAATTGAATAAACTAAATTGGACATAGTGTATGAGTGTGTGTGTGAATGCGAGAGTGTATGGGTGTTTCCCGGTACTGGGTTGCGGCCGGAAGGACATCCGCTGCATAAAACACATAATAATAGTTGGCGGTTCATTTCGCTGTCATTTCCCTGATAAATAAGGGACTAAGCCGAAGGAAAATGAAGGAATGAATGAATGACGTTTTTCGTAACTAATAAAGTTATGGTAACTATTTAAGCTGATCGTAATTTTGATTGTAATGCAATAATGTGCACCTTTTGTCAAAGTTGCTTTGAAACAATAATTATTGTGAAAAGCGCTATGCAAATAAACTTGAATTGAATTTTGGCATCGTTTACAATAGTGCATTTTTGTTTTAAATCGCATATGTTGTGTTACAGTTATGCCTGGTGTCCACACTACTCCTGCATCTTCGAAAAAAAATGAATACAGAGCATTGTGAAAGCACTGAAGAACCTTTTTTAATTTGAAAACACTAGTGGCGTGTTTCTGTATAGACGGGCTAAAATGACACTGACGTTTTTAATGCATTCCAAAAAAAGCGATGTTCGACCACACCTTACAGCCAGAAAATGCATGATACGTGACCATTCACACTCACTGTGCATATTGTGTGGGCATGAAGTGTGATACTCAATAGTCCCGAAGACCACTCAGAGATCGATTGTGAATAGCCTATAAATAACGGCATGTGAAAGTGAAACCAAAAATTGGAATTGCATGTTTCTTAAAGCAACAGTGCAAATATTCCTGCTGCCAACTGTTTTTCGAATTATTAATCAAACAAAAAAGACAAGGCCAAAATCACTCACTGCTCTTGACTGAAGGACTGTTGTAGCTCAAATCAGTTAAACAAATCAGGTTTAATTCTTACTGTGAAGATGCTCAAAGCACTGTTTGTTTCATTTGTATATTTTTATTCTATTGTTTTTTTTCTTTCTATAATTGTGAGAACTTTTTGTTAATTTTTATATTTTTTTATTTTGTCCCATTTTGCTTTAGTATTAAGAATTTGCAAAAACAAATTGATGATATTTGAAATGTATAGGTGTAATAGCAACCTTAAAAAAACAACTTTATCTCCAAAACCTTTTGGCTATATATCCCACTGATAATTGTTTTAAATAGCCGCGATTACAATTATGACCAAAAATAATCATGATTATGATTTTTTTCCCATAATCGAGCAGCCTTAGTCTTCAGTGTTTTTAAAATGATCCATTTTTATAGGTCAAAGATGCTGTAATAGTGTGGACGCCAGGCAAAACTGTAGCCAAACTTGCACTAGTGTAAATGGCACCTGACGTAAATGTCATTTGTTATGCGACGTATTGTTTACAAGATGTTTTACTGGCATCGAAACGACTATTTGAGACTATTTTAATACATTTCAGGAAGTTGTACCGTTTCTTTCAGCACACCTTCTAATGTTCATTGATGTGTTTATCTTGCTATAACTATACTAAATCACTTCACGTCTGGCTTCATCTCCTCTGTCACAGTGCCGGCTTTCACTAACTGCAACTCGATCGATATGAAAAATGTGATGTGAAATGCGAAAATATACTTTGACATGACTGGATACCATTGATTAGTCTATTTTTGTGGGACAGAAACTAGAATATAAATCGTTGTGAAAAATGCCTAAAAAAAACATCTCATGAGTGTTTTTCTTTTATTGGAGATTATTTTGCGAAACTGATGTTTACATGTTCAATCTGCAATTTCAATTTGCACATTTTGAAATGTAACGTACACAATGAACATTTGTCAATAATACTGAATACCAAATGATTAAAACATCATTGCTGTGATCAATTTGGGGGCTACATTATGGAGGATCAGAAGTGCCAGTTAGAAATAAGATAATAATAATTGAATCATAAAAATGTATATAAATAAATCACAATTTAAATGAGCAAATAATGGACAAATAAATAGACATATTTAAATGTGTTTATTTAAAGTGTGTTTTTAAATGTCATTTAATAAAGCAAAAAAAAAAAAAAGTATTTAAAAACAACTTTTAAATGTATAAAAAATAGACAATTTTAGAACTGTTTATTTAAGCCCACCGACATCTATAGTTGCCAAAGTTCATAGTTGCCATTTTTCTTTTATAAGTAATTTTCAACATGTTATCCATGTTTAATCTCTCAATGACATGCACGCAAACAACCAAATAAAAGATTTCAAGAAAGAAAAAAAAAAGGAATTTATTTACATCTTCTCACTTGAGGCTTTCAGGTTCCTACCCTTAATTCCAGGATTAAAAATGGATGCAAACCCTCCCAAATAAAGTCAATTTTCATGTTACAAATTCTTTTTTTATGTATATAAAAATATATGGCGGTTCATCCCGCTGTGGCAACCCCAGATTAATAAAGGGACTAAGCCGAAAAGAAAATGAATGAATGAATGAATGAATAAAAATATATATCAACATAATGATGAAGGTCTCTAGATTCATTCAAACAACACAAATCTTTTGAAAACTTTTGAACCCACATTTTTGAAAACTCTTGCCAGGGTGAAGATTTTCAAAGCGCTAGGGTCTGTGTTTTTTGTAGAAAATTGAGAAAAAAACGTTTTCGTTTACAAAAATAACTGTGCACGTGTGGACATGGCCTTAGGAACTCTACTGAAAACTCAATAAATCTCTCAAAATCTCAGCTCATCAGGATCATTAAACAACTCCACAAACAGAATTAGCAGCTTCACTTATTACTAACCTGTTTAACTATTTAATCAGATGTTTACCAGTAGTTTATCAGATGTCTACAAAAGTAAGATTCACTGAAAATACTTGTTTTGTAAGATGTCACCATTGTGGTATGTATTTACTTTTGTCTATTTACACCAGTATTTACTTTACTTGGGCTCTTTGACTCTTGACTCTTTTTATGTAAATTTTTCTTTGACTCCTGTAACGTTTTTCATTTATCTTTTTGACACACAGTGATCTGTTGGGGAAACTAGTGTGCGTTTCATGACTTTTAGACAAATGGATTAGTTCTTTGTGTTTTCATATTCATAAAATTATATGATAGATCATTTTTGGGAGCGTTCATATCAAATGGTTTTCTAATTTTAAACAATGTGTTTATGAATATGATTTGATCTGTTGAAAGCAGTTGTTTTGAGTTAGAATGCTAAACGTTCTCCTCCTATTCAAATTTTACGTTTAATGGTTCTTACAACATATTTGCCCTCTGGCAACTATAGTTGCCGCATATTCAAATACGATTTTTCTTGATGAAAAAAAAAAAATATCTGGATAAAGTAAATGCAAAACACGTTCATATAGGACACTATTAACAGGGCTACATGCATAAAACCATTTTTAAAACTTTGGGCACAAATGGGTTAATTCATGTTTTAAAACACTGATTAATCAAACAATAAAAAGTATATTTATAGAGAATTTTAAATGCATTTAAATGCACAATTTAAATAGCTTTTTAAAAAGGCCTTTGGCAAATTTGATTAATCAGCGTTTTAAAACATGAATTAAATAAACAGTTCTAAAATTGTCTATTTATTAATACATTTAAAAGTTGTTTTTAAATGCATTGTTTTATTGCTTTATTAAATGACATTTAAATACACAATTTAAATAAACACATTTAAATATGTCTATTTATTTGTCCATTATTTGCTCATTTAAATTGTGATTTATTTATATACATTTTTATGCTTCAATTATTAATTTGATAATTTGATTCTTCATCTTATTTCCAACTGGCACTCCTGATCCTGCATAATGTAGCCCCCAAATTGATCACAGCAATGATGTTTTAATAATTTCGTATTCAGTATTATTGACTAATGTTCATTGTGTACGTTACATTTCAAAATGTGCCAATTGAAATTGCAGATTGTAAACATCAGTTCTGCAAAATAATCTCGAAAAGAAAAGAAAAGAAAAGAAAAGAAAAGAAAAGAAAAGAAAAGAAAAGAAAAGAAAAGAAAAGAAAAGAAAACACTCATTAATTTTTTTCAGGCACTTTGCAAAAGGAATTTTCACAACCATTTATATTCTAGTATCTGTCCCACAAAAATATACATTTAAAAAAGTTATTTGTAAATGCATCGTTTTTTTTTGCTTTTTTAAAATAAATGACATTTAAATACACAATTTAAATAAACACATTTGAATATGTCTATTTATTTGTCCATTATTTGCTCATTTAAATTGTGATTTATATTTATGCTTCAATTATTAAATTGATAATTTAATTCTTCATTTTATTTCTAACTGGCACTCCTGATACTCCATACCATACTACATTACCCAGTCCAGTAAGAATAGTATATTAAAATGAGGCTCCACACTGTTAAAAATATCTGTTAATAGGGTATGTGCAGAAGTATGCAGAAGGACTTTTAATTTTGCAGTAACCTGGGTCAAGTGCTTCCGGTGAACTGTATGCAAAATCGGCGCGTTTAAGGTCTGTTTTCTTTAAAAATCAACGATCTTCACTACCTGATTGATATACGATATAAAGTGGGTCTCAGAGTGTACAAGAAGCACTGCATTAAATTCAATGTTCCCGGTGCCATGTCTTTAAAATATGAACATTTATTTTACTCCAGTATTTTCAATGGTGTTTCTGCGCTCGCCTGCTGATCCTGACAGCGTGTGCGTGTAAACGGCTTTTACATCTCATTTTACACTTGAACAACTACATGAATGCTGAAGTCTATTTAACTGATTGCATTTTAATCACATTACAACATTGATGCTGTAAAAGGAACCATATACAATTGAAAAAAGTCACATTAACCATTCACCGGAAGTTTATCTTTATGGGAAGAAACACTAGCTGTGCATATACCCTATTAACAGTTTCCCTATTTTGTGATTCACAAGTGTCTTCTGTTTATTTACAGTTGTGAATTGCATTTTGGGACATTGATCTCTGCTCTCTCGACTTTTGATGTTGAAAATTCAACTCTACAGTTGAACAAAGTGACTTTTATTGACATGTTAGTAGTTTGGAATAATATAATGTATAAGAAATAATACATAGAAAAATAAGTCTGTAAAATAACAGATCATGTACTGGCAGTTTATTACAAGGTTTTTTGTACCGTAATATACAACACCAACCCAGACAAAATATCACTTTAAACTAATAAAAATGTTAATAAAAGACACTTTTTCAAACTTTTCATGGTTAAAAGTTGTTGGAAGAAAGATCAAAGCCCTATAATGCAATTCAAAAGCATAAAAAAAATAAAAAAATTACAAAATACAGAAAACTAATTTAAGGGTATTTTCACAGTGCAGTATCACTGAAAAAATAAACACAAGAAGTGTTACATCAACCTTACTTTAGAGCCGTTGGTGGAAAGTCATCAGTGTGGAGGTCTAGGAAATTTGACGTTGATTACTTGGGACTCAATCTGAAATGGCTTTTCAGCCACACACCAATCACTTCCCCAATGTTTCTACCCTTTTCAACAATTGAAACACATTCCAGTGAGCACAATGGATATGCTAGTCAAGCTAATTACAGTCACATCAGTGATTGGGGGCAGTGTATCCCCTCTGGGAGCCCGCGTTCTGGATCAGAAAAGCTCCTTCATTAGTCTTCAGCTCTTTTCATTAGCAAGAACACTAAGAACTTAAGCACCCACACTGTCAATTTGACATCACAGACAATATGGCTGCAATATGTGTCAGACTCTAATGTATTTTTCCTTCCTTTTATATAGTCGATGCAAACTGATGCAGCATTACAAATAAAGCTGTCACACGTACATTAATTTAGATTAGATGTTTCCTAGCATGAGCGCCTTGGGTTAAATAATATTGAATTTATGCTCTCATACAAAAATGTGCGAATACAATATTGTGTAGCTAGAGTAATTAGGGTTTGATGGTTCATGTTTACACACAGCAAAACAAATCCAGTGGATCTTTTCTTAAACTTACATTGGCTCAAAAAATATTTTTGCTGCTTGTTCAAACTACTTATTTAAAATGAGCTGAATCAACACAATGGGGTATATGCACACAACATTTAATTTCAGCCAGCCAGCCTCAACCCTTCCGCTGAACTGTCTTTCCATTATAAAATTGCCATGTTTAAGGTCTGATTTCTTTAAAAACAAGTGATCTTCACTGCCTGATAGATATATGATATAAAGTGCATCTCAGACAGGACAAGAAGCACTGCAATAAATTCCATTTTCCCCTTTTAATATAAATAATATTAAAATATTAAATATTTAAAATAAGGGGTGGCGCGGTGGCGTAGTGGGTAGCACTGTCGCCTCACAGTAAGAAGGTCACTGGTTCGAGCCTCGGCTGGGTCAGTTGGCATTTCTGTGTGGAGTTTGCATGTTCTCCCCGTGTTGGCGTGGGTTTCCTCCGGGTGCTCCAATTTCCCCCACAGTTCAAAGACATGCGGTATAGGTGAATTGGGTAAGCGAAATTGTCCATAGTGTATGAGTGTGTGTGGGAGTGTATGGGTGTTTCCCAGTGATGGGTTGCGGCTAGAAGGGCATCCGCTGCGAGAAACATATGCTGGATAAGTTGGCGGTTCATTCTGCTGTGGCGACCCCTGATTAATAAAGGGACTTAGCCAAAAAAAAAAAGAAATGAGAAAGAAATATTTAAAATGAGTTTATTTTACCCCAGTATTTTCAATGGAGTTTCTGTGGTAGTCTGCTGATTCTGACGGTGCTAGCAGTTACGTGGTCTCGTTTTACGCTTAAACAACTAAATTAACGCTTAAGTCTATTTAACTGTATTGTAATTACATTACAACTCTAAGCTTTCACCGGAAGTTTATCATTGGTTGAAAAACACTAGCTGTGCATTAGCCGATTCTTGAGTTTTTTGGGGACAACTTAATTGTTATATGTTCAATACACTTAAATTTGTAAAAACTATTAAGTTAACTTTGTGTTGGGACAACATGAAGGAATTGAGTGAAACCCACCATTTTTACAGTGTTGTATAAGAAGATGTTGAGTATAGTGCTAACAGTGCTAATAGTGCTAACTGAGTGCTAACAACATTCCCTGCTATACTTAAGAAAAGTCATTTCCACAGTTCCTCTAGTATACACAGTATATTGCTATTATAACGAAGATTTGTACACTGTATTACTGTATTTCCAATGTATGATTTAAAGAAGTTACTTTGCTACTAGGGTTTTTCTTTTATATTCTTGTGTTTAGTGTATCACATCAATATACTGTGCAGTTGAAGTCAGAATTATTAACCCTCCTGTGAATTTATCTTTCTTTTTCAAATATTTCAAGCATTATGTACAGTATAATAGTGTTGTCACGATCCTGGAATTCGATACCAATCGGTACTGACATTTTAAAATGTTCGGTGAACTGATGACCTTCACGGCCAATAGGGGTGTCAAAATGAATTGTTTCTTCGATGCACCGCGATGCAGATGTGGACAATTCGATATCGGTTCAGTAATAGATCATAACCGGTTATTACGTACTAACGTCATTTATCTCCTATGCGCTATGTCGCGGTACAATACTATGGCAAAGGAGGCGAGGGCAAGTAAATAAAACGCTACAACTATTTAAAAAGCAGATACTTGTGCACAATTCACTGCTTGTGAGTTTGCTGGACAGTCTTTCACTGACACTGAAGAAGGTACAGCACACGAGCCGCTATTTCACTACTAGGGAGAAAATGAAAGCTGTAAAATTCAATCTCTGCCTCTCTCTCTCTCTCTCTCTCTCTCTCTCTCTCTCTCTCTCTTTCTTTCTCTCACTTTGGACATTCAAGTTTTACTCTCCTCTCAGCTGTTAAAGCGATACTTGTGGATCCAGACACGAGCGTGTCTGTAGTGTGAGTTTTCACCACTGCGTCTATTACGGATTACCTGTGATAACCGCGCATTATGCGCATATAGACTGTTACCGCAGCTGTTCTTCCCGTGTCACTCATCAGTGAACAGCGCTGACAGTTTTAGAGCCAATCGCAGCCCTTTCTGTTGAGCAGGTAAAGACAATGACCAATGATAGGAGTGTAAGAACTCACTCGACAGTGCTCAAAAAACAAGTGGGATAATATTTACATTAGTTTATTTGCTATAAATGCTCATGTTGTTCTGTGTATGTACTTTAGTTTTGTTTAAAACATTCAAAAAAAGGTAAAATTAAAGGTACAGTTCATATATCTTGCTTGTATTAAAGGACAAAATTGTATTACAAATAATATATAAATATAAATATATTTATAGATTTTAATAAAAACATTTTCTTGTGTTGTGAAGAAAAAAATCTAATTTTGTATGGAAAGCATTGTCAATGCTTTTGTGATGCACCGAGATATCAAATTGAACCGAATCGATGGCATGATAATCGTAACCGAACCAAACTGTGAGACCAGTGTAGGTTCACACCCCTAACGGCCAATCACAGTCATTTCTGTTGAGCACATGAACACAATGGCAAATCTGCGCTGTTTATGAATGCGCTCAACAGTGCTCAAATGTTAGCTGAAAATGGACATTTTTTAAAATTTCAGTACTGATTGTTATTGAAATCCAGTATCGTGACAACACTAATGTATAACAGAGCAAGGATTTCTTTCACAGTATTTATATTTAGTATTACATATTTTTTTCTTCTAGAGACAAGTCTTATTTGTTTAATTTTGGCTAGAATAAAAGCAGTTTTTGATCTTTTAAAAAACATTTTAATGTCAGTATTAATCAACATAGGCTCATTCTGAAAACATAGCCCTATATACATTTCTGGAGATCACGAATTATGTAGCCAGGAGTACGTATGGCTGTATTTCGTCTTTATGGTCAATCGGTGCTTAGCAAAATACTATTGGTTGGGTTTAGGGAAGGAGGAGGGTGGGTCAGTCGATCAGTCAGTCAGTCAGTCAGTCAGTCATTCAGTCATTCAAACAGTCAGTCAACAGCGGCCTCTGGTGGATTTACGTGAGAATAGCAGGCGCGAATGGCACTCGCAAGAGAAATCTGAGATCTCAAAAAGCGTACACAGCGGCCTCTGGTGGATTCGCAAAAACAAAAACTGCAAAAAAACGTAGCTCCTGGGATGTATTTGGCGGTCTCCAGAAATGTATATAGAGATACGTTTTCAGAATGAGCCTGGGTTGATATTAATAGCCTCCTTAAGCAATATATATATATATATATATATATATATATATATAGGGCGACGCGGTGGCGCAGTGGGTAGCACGTTCGCCTCACAGCAAGAAGGTCGCTGGTTCGAGCCTCGGCTGGGTCAGTTGGCATTTCTGTGTGGAGTTTGCATGTTCTCCCCGTGTTCGCGTGGGTTTCCTCCGGGTGCTCCGGTTTCCCCCACAAGTCCAAAGACATGCGGTATAGGTGAATTGGGTAAGCTAAAATTGTCCGTAGTGTATGAGTGTGTATGAATGTTTCCCAGTGATGGGTTGCAGCTGGAAGGGCATCCGCTGCGTAAAACATATGCTGGATAAGTTGGCGGTTCATCCCGCTGTGGCGACCCCAGATTAATAAAGGGACTAAGCCGAAAAGAAAATGAATGAATGAATGAATATATATATATATATATATATATATATATATATATTTTTTTTTTATTGTCTACAGAACAACCTATAGTTATACAATGATTTGCCTAATTACCCTAACTTGCCTAGTTAATCTAGTTAAGCCTTTAAATGTCACCTTAAGCTGAATACTAGTATTTTGAAAAATATCTAGTAAAATATTATGTACTGTCATCATGGCAAAGATAAAAGAAAGCAGTTCTTAGAAATTATTTATCAAAACTATTATGTTTAGAAATGTGTTAAAAAAAAAACTTAATTCCCTTGGGAAAAAAATATACAGGGGGGGCTAATAATTCAGGAGGGCTAATAATTCTGACTTCAACTGTATATCAAAATGTGACACCCGTATTTATTAAAAATGTCCAAGAAGTCCACCTTGGGCCTCTTTACATTTATATTAGTATGACTGCAATTATGTTTGGTCCTTCAGAAAATACACACTTCACCTTTACACAAAAGGTCAGCTTGACATTGTGCATTTTATTAAAGGAAGCAAAGGTTGAAAAATGGAGGGAGGTTGGTTATTTGCATCTAGCAGCAATCCTAGCTGCATCAGACAGTATTCTTTCTCAATGGTATCAACAAATGTACAGCATGCTTTTTTATTATTATTATTATTATTTCTACCAATAAAGAAACCACCGACAACAAAAGCCACATCCTTCAAACACGCTGCAAGTGCATTGCTGTGTTTAACGAGAACGAGACTCCGATCATTCCACCGCCGTGTCGCACCATCAACGCCATCCTGACAAATGTGACATTTTCACACACAATAAGCCCAGACGAAACTATAAAAGATGACAAACAACAAGCAGGCAGGAGAATGTGGCTCTTGAAGAGGCATGCGGTTCAGAGTTATAGAGAAGCAAACGCATCCAATATAACACAGCCTGCAAATGAGAGTCGAGGGCGGAAAGACAATGCAACGTGATGCAGAGCGGTACAATCTATCCATGCAGGGTTGCTGGGTAACTACTATCCTAATTGCCCTGGACTGTAGGGGTATCATACACACTTCTGACAGGAAAGTGTTGAATAAAGGACTTATAGAGAGATGTCTTCGAAAATGAATACTGCACTGTACAAAAATATCTGCTAATTAACTGTTTCTGTATTTTGTGATTCACAAGTGTTTTCTGTTTAATTATGGTTGTGTAGGAATGAAAATTATCATATGCATTTGTTTATATGGCAAAACATGTCTTTTCCACCAAGAAGGTTCATACAGATTCCAAACACAGACACTGATAAGATCAGGGACTGGTGTGTGGACTTTGGGGTTTTTACGATGTGGTCACATGTTGATTGGTCAGTTTGTATGTCTCAGTATTTGGGCTTTGGTCACATGGTCAAGAAACATACAAAATAGTTGGTAAACTTTGCTCTGCCCTCTTTTCCTGCTCTGCGCTTTTCCTGCTCTCTCTCTCTCTCTCTCTCTCTCTCCCAGGTAACTTTATTTTACATTTAAGCTGGGTACAATTTATATCATGTTTTTATCATTTCATGTTTTATCATTTTATACAGTTATTTGTAACTAATTCGATTGTAACCATAGAGAATTATTGTCATTAAATCATTTCATTTTCAAGTATTTGTGAATTACTTTTGATTAAACATCAACACCTAATTGCTCCATATTGCAATACAATACAATCACATAATAGCAACGGTCTCCCACATTTTTAGCTATTAATGCTGCCCTTATTTCCGTTTTTGGTATAAGATTGCAGAAGGATGGTTCAACTAGAAATGTACAGTTTTTCAACATCATACTGATAACTTTTTAGTCATTCGGCAAAACTACAGTTCGAACCGCTGTAGTTAAAAAACCCAATCTTATAGTTTTAATTTTATAGAATTGCATTATGGGAACTTGATCTCAGCTCTGTTGACTTTCGATGTTGAAAATTCAACTCTACAGTTAAACAAAGTGACTTTTATTGACATTTTAGTAGTTTGAAAGAATATAATGTTTAAGAATTAATATATAGGGAAGTAAGTCTGTAAAATAACAGAAAATGTGCTGGCAGTTTATTACAAAGTTTTTGTAGCGTAATATACAACACCAATTCAGACAATATATCACTTTAAACTATTAGAAATGTTAATAAAAGTCACTTTTTTGAACTTTTCAGGATTAAAAGTTGTTGAAAGAAACATCAAGGTCCCATAATGCAATTCAAAAGCATAAATAAATGGGGGAAATAAAAAACTAATTATGGAAAACTGCTAATTCACGGATATTTTGTACAGTGTATGTTTACTCTTAAAAATGGTAAATGCAGTATCATCAACAGTAAGATGGGATATCATTCTGTTTATTATATAACGTGTTGTCCGCTGCCTCAAATACTCAATATTTTATTTTGTTTTAATGTTCAATAGTGGAAACAAATAAAAAAAAAAGCAATACCAACTGAATCATGCAACAATTTTGGAAATATCTATTAAACATAAAGGGGCTAGCGGGTGGCGCAGTGGGTAGCACGTTTTCCTCACAGCAAGAAGGTCACTGGTTCGAGCCTCGGCTGGGTCAGTTGGCGTTTCTGTGTGGAGTTTGCATGTTCTCCCCGTGTTCGCGTGGGTTTCCTCCGGGTGCTCCGGTTTCCCCCACAAGTCCAAAGACATGCGGTACAGGTGAATTGGGTAGGCTAAATTGTCCGTAGTGTATGTGTGTGAATGAGTGTGTATTGGTGTTTCCCAGTGTTGGGTTGCGGCTGGAAGGGCATCTATTGCATAGAACATATGCTGGATGGGTTGGCGATTCGTTCCACTGTGGTGACCCCAGATTGGTAAAGGGACTAAGCCGAAAAGAAAATGAATAAATGAATGAATGAATGAATATTAAACATAAGACAGAAGTTAAATAAGAACAAAGTCATGAAATGAAAAGTGCGAGATTTTTTTAGGTATCTCTATATAAAAAAATGAAATTACTTAAAGGGATAGTTTACCCAAAAATTACCTCGTCATTTACTCTCGTTCATGTGGTTTCAAATTCTTATGACTTTCTTTCTTCTGTTGAACACAAATGTAAGTATTTTGCCCATCAGGTTTCATAGTAGGAAAAAAACTTGAATCAACGTAAGTCAATGGGTACTAGCTACTAGCATTTTTCAAAATATCTTCTTTTGTGTTCAACAGAAGATGTCAATTCAGACAGGTTTGTAACAAATGAGGGGTGAGTAAATGAACTATCCCTTTAACAAAGTACAAATAATCTTTTATCGTTGACTATTTTACTTGGTATAAACATTAGAAATGACAATTCACATGACAGGGCGGCCCAGTGGCTCAGTGGTTAGCACTGTCGCCTCACAGCAAGAAGGTTCCTGGTTCGAGTCCCGGCTGGGCCAGTTGGCATTTCTGTGTGGAGTTTGCGTGTTCGCGTGGATTTCCTCCGGGTGCTCCGGTTTCTCCCACAGTCCAAAAACATGCACTATTGGTGAATTGGATGAACTAAATTGTCCAAAGTGTATGTATGTGTGTGTGTGTGTGTGTGTGTGTGTGAATGCGGGAGTGTATGGATGTTTCCCAGTACTGGGTTGCGGCTGGAGGGGCATCCGCTGTGTAAAACATATGCTGGAATAGTTAGCGGTTCATTCTGCTGTTGTGACCCCTGATAAATAAGGGACTAAGCCGAAGGAAAATGAAAGAATGAATGAATTCACATGAAAAATTTCTAAAAATCATGTCTAACAGTACATACTGTCTACCTCACATGTTCTTTACGGAGAACACCATCCCATAATACACTGTGAAAATGTCAAGATGAATCCAAAGTGAGGCAGAAAGTGATTATAAATAAAATGTGTCCAATACTGAGCAATAGTCTAAGTAAAAATAGTTATATGTGCAAAAAGTGCACATTTGAGTGTTGCACTGTTAGCTTAGCAACATGCTAACACTAAATGTTTCCAGAGGCTGTAAAAAGATGGCCAACATGTTTTACTTAACTCCACTGTATAAAAATGCCCAATGCTGACTTCACTAGCTATCGGAATTATCATAAAGTGAAAGAAAGTGGACATTAATGGCCTCTGAGGTTGTATTTACTACTTGGAAACTTGGAGATAATTGTGATACCAGTGTTTCTCAGTTGGGCATGCAATTAACTTTTTTCCTTTCTTTTTCATTCAGATGCAGAGGGCCGGGTTTATGACCTATACTGCAGCCAGCCACCAAAACATTAAAACATATTTTGGCTTCACTTTTTAGGATGTGTGCTGTACGTTTGAACACTATTGAAATTCCTAGGAGTGAAAAAGCAACCAGCTTCCAGTAGTTTGATCTACTTAACTGGCATACAATTTGAAACCATCTAAGAGCACTAATACGGTGGCCCAGAGAGCTCACACGCACTGCAAAATAAGAAAACGCATGCAAATAGAAAAACAAAACACTAACAACTTGAGAAAACATCAATTAGACAACACAAGCACACACTAATTCTCATAACAAATGCAAATGCAGAAATGTGCTGCAAATAGCACAGACCACAAATGTGTCGGGAGACCCCAAAACGTGACAAACCCTGCTCTGATAGATCTGAGAGGTGAGTTTTTTGGTTTTATGGTCATATGGTTCCTTGTAATTTGTATATTTTTTAGTTCTGGAGTAAATCTTACTAACATGACATTAGAAAGATTAAAAAAAGCCTCAGCGTTCTGTATAAGATGTACAGATTTGCTGTGTATCTGAAAAATAAGAAAACGCATGCAAATAGAAAACAAAACACTGACAAATCGAGAAAACACCAATTTGACAACACAAGCGCACACTAATTCTCACAACAAATGCAGGAATGTGCTGCAAATAGCACAGACTAGAAATGTGTCGGGAGACCCCAAAACGTGACAAACCCTGCTCTGATAGGTATGAGAGGTGTTTTTTTTTTGGTTTCCTGGTCATTCGGTTCCTAATTTGTATATTTTTAGTTCTGAGAGTAAATCTTTCTAACATGACATTGGAAAGATAAAAAAGCGTTCTGTATAAGATGTACAGATTTGCTGTATATCTGCAAATTAAGAAAACAAAACACTAACAAATCGAGAAAACATCAATTTGACAGCAGTAGAAATGTGCTGCAAATAGCACAGACCAGAGGTGAGTTTTTTCCCTGGTCATACGGTTTCTCATAATTTGTATTTTTTTAATAACATGGCATTAGAAAGATAAAAAAGCCTCATCATTCTGTATAAGATGTACAGATATGCTGTCTATCCAATTCTATCACCTTTGAGGTTTCATTTGAGCTGAGATGCTACATTTGAAGGCAGCTTCCTATGAAGGTAGCTTCCAAGAATGCAGCTCACTATGTTTTGGAACAGAGCCTGGACGTGAACACAACATGCCTGCATCGCATTCCCACACACTTGTGAGAAACCCCAAACCTGCCACGGAGCCAGCTGAATTACAGACCCTTGTCATCTATTCCCAGCTGACACAATACAAGCCGGAAAATAAGTCCCTTTGGAATTCTCTTTTAATCTAAACATCATTCTGAAGGCAATTCATCTCGTGCAACATGCATAAGAAGAAGCTCTCTCTAAACGCCAGACCCCCGAAGGCCCATTTTCAGTGATTCCGCCGAAGCAACAGAACGGACAAACAGCAATGAGTTTAGCAGTGCTACTCACCGGTTTATCGGTGAACGCAGTGGACTCAGACTGTGCCATGTCATAGTATGGGGGCTGCAGAGGAATCTTCTGTATCTCATCCTCCTTGTCCAGATGAACAACCTTCAAAGGCAACAGAACCTGAGATGAAGACGCCATTCAGACTATAGGGGCAGCCGGCAAGCAATTGTGTTAACCTGTCTGAATACATGTCTGCCTACCCTGTATAAAGAATCAAACAAAACACTCGAAGAGACAGACATTTCGCAAGGCCTATTCGCAACACACCGATGTGACAAAAATACAAATTACAAAGGACTTTCTGAAAGGAATGTTTGCTTGCTTGTGCAATATCGAGTATTTACAGATACCAGGTGCCTGCTTCTTGTATTTTCTATAGTGGTAGGTGCACTTTTAAGATATGACTCATTTCAAGTTTGCAAGTATATTTCAAGCATTTTCCATTTATTTTCCTTAAACTGGAATGGTAAACAAAAAAATTATCATTTACAGTAAACTGAATCCTTTATTAATGTGAAATGGAAAGATATTAAATATGATAAAGACAATTTGATTGTTACTAATTGTTGTTTAATTTATGGTAAAGCTTTCAACAGTTAACAGCCCAGGTAGCAAAGAATTCTGGCCCAGATTTGGCATAACGCTGGCACAGCAGGCATTCATCCGGCACTGGCATATAGCATGTGGGCCAAACATAGCCCAGGTTTGGCAGAGGTGGCACGGTCTTTATGGCGACACACAAGATATGGACCAGATGTCAAATGTAGTATTTGGCCCAGATATTAAAAATGTATATCTGGGCCGTATAAGTTTGACCCACATTTAAAATCCTTTTTTTGAGTAAAGAAATATTTTAATACACAAAATCATTTCCATCTTCCTGTTTGCATCTTCTAATGCCTTCATTTTAATCCAGGAAACAATCAAGATTTAATTGTTTGAATTATTAATCTATTCTTTCCTGTATGTTGAACAGGAATTTGGCTTCCAGGCAAGGGCCAAACAGGGACCAGTTTTAGCCAGGTTAATAACCCATAACTGGGCCTGAACTGGGCCATTGTCTGGAAGCCAGACTTGATCCAATCATGTACCGTAATTCACTGTGGCATGTGGGCCAAGCAAGCGCTGATTGTGTGGGCCAGAGTGGGCTAGAGAAATTTTGCTATGTGGGAGAGTTGACGTTTTCCAGCATTTTGAGCTTTAGCTCAGGATGCTAACTTCAAACACGATGCCACATGGCATGTCTAAAACATAATTTGATATAGTTTCTTGATGTAGTTTTTTTTATTTTATCTAAGAAATATCACAATAACATAGTTGACATATAATTAATCTACTATTGGTGTATATCCTAATTACAACTTACATCCTAATAACATGCTTTTTGCTCTCAGTGCTTTACAGATTATGCCTTTTTATGATCGATGTAAAAGAGTTGACTATAGGGTCACACATTTTTTTTAATACTAAAAATACAAATAATACAGAAAATATATGATTCATGCAAATGTTTATTTAAATTAGTAGAGTAAACACAAAAAATATGACAATTATTGAATTAATTACTTAATTTAGGAGGCAGACTAAAAGTAGGTGTAGTAGGAGTTTTAATAAATGTTTTTGCTGACAAAATGCCCCTAACTTCACTTGAAATAATTTTTGTTATTAAAATATACACGGTGACTCAGTGGTTAGCACTGTCACCTCACAGCAAGAAGGTCACTGGTTCAAGTCAGTTGGCATATCTGTGTGGAGTTTGCATGTTCTCCCCGTGTTGACGTGGGTTTCCTCCGGGTGCTCCGGTTTCCCCTCACAGTCCAAAGACATGTGCTACAAGTGAATTGGATGAACTAAATTGGCCGTAGTGTATGTGTGTGAATGAGTGTGTATGGATGTTTCCCATGGGTTGCAGCTGGAAGGGCATCCGCTGTGTATAACATTTGCTGGATAAGTTGGCGGTTCATTCCCCTGTGGTGACCCCTGATGAATAAAGGGACTAAGCCGAAGGAAAATGAATGAATAATAATAGAAGATATATCTAAAAGATGCAAAATATACCCACAATTCTAGAATCACTTATATATATTTACAGTACCCACACACACAGATTAAGGAAGGTGTTCTGTGAAACTATTTAGATAGACTATCAACATACTTTACTTTTCAAACACAAACTGATGGGATTAAGCTTATAATCATAGAAACCATAATCATATTAAGATATGTTGTATATGCTGATTTTTAAATTGCAATAAACAGGCATGCAAACACCTTAAAAGCATTAATACAACTCTGACCAAACCTCAGAGAACAAGCTGTATACTGCTGGGTGTTTAGCTTTTACTGTATGTTCTATATCAAATTGGTGGTATTGAACAAAGTTCTGTTGTTACCATTTTGCAAAAATTGTATACATCAGACGTTGCTTTTGTAATTCCACACAGCAGACACTTTACTGTACGTCCGCATTGTTGTCACAAACTGGGCTCTCTCCACTTGTAACATTTGTATGACGGCTGCCGTAAATATAGGATTGATCTCCATACTGCTGATACCAGTCAGTTAAAGAGTTCACCCAAAAATGAAAATTCTGTCATCATTAACTTGTTTCAAACCTTTATGAGTTTCTTTCTTTTGTCGAACACTAAAGAAGATATTTAGAAAAATGTTAGAAACTTGTAACTATTGACTTCCATTGTATTTGTATATGGAGGTCAATTGTTACAGCTTTCTTTAAAATATCGTCTTTTTGTTCAACAGAATAAAGAAGCTCATAAAGGTTAGAAACCGCTTGATGGAAAGTTAATAATGTATACATTTTCGTTTTGGGGTGAACCAACCCTTTAGAAAATGCCTTGATCAGTCTAACACACATCATTTGCTGTTACCTAAACCTCAATTGTTTGTTGTTATTTTGTTTCTTGTACCTGACAATCAATTATATCAATAGCTGGATGGCTCTCTGTTTTTGGACATATACTGTAAGCAAGAAGTGAATTTGATTGCTAACTATCTAACATCTATCCTGTAAAACTTCTGTTTGATCACAGCTCATATTTTCCCTGTTGTCATGAAGGGGTCCAGAGGGATCAATTAGTTTTGTTTTCAAATAAAAATTCTAAATAATAAATAAATAAAAGTAAAATATTGTTATTCATATTCATATTATTCATATTATTCATATTATTGTTATTATTATTATTATTTAAACAAAAAAATCAAATAAATAAATAAAAAATAAATGAATGCATAAATAAATATTATTATTATTATTATTATTATTATTATTACATAAACAATTCTAAATGAATGACAAAATGTAGCAAATAAATAAAGAAATAAATGTATAAATAAAAAAATAAATGTGAAATATTATTATGTTTATTATTTAAACAAGTCTAAATGAATGAAAACATGTATCAAATAAATAAATAAATAATAAATGAATGCATAAATAAAAAAATAAATGAATGCATAAATAAATAATAAATACGTAAATAAATAAATAAATGTTATTATTATTGTTGTTTTTATTATTATTATTTAAACAAGTCTAAATGAATGAAAAAATGTGTCAAATAAATAGATAAAAAAATAAAAAAATAAAAAAATAAAAAAATAAATCTAGAACTGCTAATGCCACTTTTGAACGAGCTATTTCCGTTTGATCAAAGAGAATTAGTTCTACAGGCTTTTAATGCAGCGTCTGTGTGCCGCCGAATTCTCCGAGCCATTTATAACAGCGGTCTGGTTCTCTGAAACTGATGAGCTTCATTCAAAGCGCAGTTGGCCACCTGCTGATCTCTTCGTATTGCATGCAAAAGACAACTGGGGATAAAAGAGCTTTGACAGAAAGCGTCTCAGACACGCACACAAACATGTTTCCTTTTCTGACTAAATTTAAGTTTGGGAAATATTGCACCAAAAGTTTCTTTAGGGGTCCAGAGGGAGGCAAGCCGTAGACTGGAGGATGCGAAAACATGAAAATGGGTTATGAAAAAAACAGCAACGATGGGCTCATTTTTTTCCACCCCCGCCCATGGCAAACGACAACAGCCACCTAACAAGTGCTGTAGCCTCAACATATGCTTTCATGCCTATGAAGACAAACACAGCAGAAGAGTGCTTTCATTTTGTCATGTTTAATGGGGTGTGCAAAACCTCTTCCAACTAACTGCTAGACGATAAAAAAAATGATGGCGAACTCATCCAACGAGCTCCACAAAGGTCTCGGCCTCATTGTTTTCAGAGCATTGTTGTTTTCATTAGGATTACAGTGTGCTTCTTTTACTTTGCTTGCCGCTTCAGTGGCAATGTGTTTAGAAGTTTTGGATGGGATAGTTTCTCAACCCCTTAAGTACTAAAGCCTTTTCCAGACCTAAATAAAACGTCTGGAGCTGCTTGAAATTGCGACTGTCTCTGAAAGAAGGGCGAGAGAGAGAACAATCAGGCATTTTTCCGTATTTTCTTACAAGTCAAAGAGCAAAAAGAAGGGAGAAGACAACAACAACAACAAAAATACAAAACAAAAGAAAAGAGCCGCTTATATGTGCAGGCAGGTGGTTGTTTGGCTTGGAGGGCTGTTTTAGTGGTTTGATGTGACTGAATTGAAATGCTTAAATGTGGGATAATCCTCCAGCAAAGATGGCCTTTGAGTAAAGATTCCCAACAATCGCCGCCTGCCTATGTCACATTTCTGAGGGATATCTATTCACTGTAAAGAGGACTTTAGCTTTACGGAAGATTTCTGAGACAGTGGAAAAATTCAATTTAAAGGAAGAATAAAAGGCTTTGCTGCCTCTTTGTCATGGCAGCCAACTATTTTGTTTCTTGTTATCTCTTCCCTAGGGCTGTGTCGAGAGGAATGGGGAGGGTGGAAAATGCTCTCGCAGGTTCCCTCATTACCTAAAAGTAACACGGGGACGGTGTCAGTCAGGCTTATAGTGGCCTTTCATGTACATGCTGCTTATCGTATTGGTGCAGGTTCAGTATCCTCTACTCAGGTAGGGCTCTCCTTCTGACCTGAATTTAACTGTACAAGAGACTTGCTGCATAATTATTTGGGGTCATGCGTGTTATATCATCATCAATTGGCTTGAAATTTACTCTGTAAAAAATGTCTGTTCATTAACAGGTTCCGTATTTTGTGATTCACATAATTTTTACGTTTGTTTATGTTTATAAATTGCATTATGGGACCTTGAGCTCTGCTTTGTCAACTTTTGATGCTGAAAATCCAATTGTGCAGTTTAACAAAGTGACTTTTATTGATATTTTAGTAGTTTGAAGCAATATATAGCTTAAACAATTACATATAAAAAGTGAAGTCTCTACAATAACAGGAAACGTACTGGTAGTCTAAAACCATTTTTTTGTACTGTAATTTACAACACCAATACAGACAATATATTCATTCATTCATTTTCTTTCAGCTTAGTCCCTTTATTCATCAGGGGTCGACACAACGGAATGAACCGCCAACTTATCCAGCATATGTTTTACTCAGCAGATGCACCCCAGTACTGGGAAACATCCATACACACTCATTCACACATACACTACGGCCAGTTTAGCTTATTCAATTCATCTATACCGCATGTCTTTGGACTGTGGGGGAAACCGGAGCACCCGGAGGAAACCCACGCAAACACGAGGAGAACATGCAAACTCCACACTGAAATGTCAACTGGCCCAGCAGGGACTCGAACCAGCAACCTTCTTGCTGTGAGGCGACAGTGCTACCCATTGAGCCACTGTGTCGCCCAGACAATATATATATATATATATATATATATCACTTTAAACTATTAAAATGTCAATAAAAGTCCCTTTTTAAATCTTTTCAACATCAAAATCTGTTCTTAGAGAAAAGATCAAGGTCCTGTAATGAAATTCAAACTAATTACTTTCATTTACAGATATTTTTTATAGTGTAGAGATTTCTTTTGTGTATTGACACAATTTCTAATGAAACAGAAAGTAGTGATATGTGTAATTCCTCTAGCTCTGCAAGCACTCAAGGTTTACTTGGATTGATCTAACTAGCTGTCTTCAATTACATTCATCTTCCCCTACCTCTTTCCCATCCAGGTCATGGCATCAGTACAAATTCTGGTTACACTGCCACAGTCATATCACTCTGTAGTGCAAGACTGGTTGGCCTCTGAAGCTAAGTATGGTTGGGTCTGGTCAGTATCTGTATGGGAGATCACCTTGGGAAATTAGGTACAGTAGCTTTTGGGAAAATGCCTGTCTATCTAGGTCCCCAATATAGTGATGGGAACACTATACTGCAAGAAGTACCACCCTTCAGATAAGATATTAAACCAAGGTCCTGACTCTATGTATAAAAAAAATAAATAAATATGGGACTTCTAGTAAAGATCAGGGGTATGACTGCCTGATTTGGTGTTCTTGTCCCAATCTAATCCCATCCATTGAATTGACTCTATTGAACTGTGTGTTGAGCGCACCTGCACCGCCGTCCTGTATCTGTAATCACATCATCCAGGTGGATGCTGCACACTGGTGGTGGTGAGGAAAGACCCCCCACTTATGACTGGTAAAGCACTCATTCAATCTGGTTCAACTTCAACACCTCTCCAAGCAGGATTGAATACAGTAGCTTCACCTAGTTTCACCACAACTCTGACTAGCTGGCCTTCATTATACTTTTCCCCCTAAACCTCACTCCCATCCTTGTTGCAAGAATCCTAGAATTGCTCCTATAGAAATTCTATCTGGTCTCTCTAACATTAATGTTAGGCGCATTAACAAGTCTAAAGACAACAGCTTCTAGCACCAGTCGCTAGTGCACCTGAGGCTAAAGAATTGAGATTTACCAGCACAATTCTATTAGCTGGCTTACATTATATTCACCTCCCAAAGCTCACTCCCATCTGGTTGATGGCACCAATTCAACCCCTCTGGGTCTAATCTCACTGCTCCAAATGCCATTACAACCAGCGTCCCCGGCATGAGAGGCTGGCACTCTAAAAATGATGCTAAATATCACAGCCTGTACTGTCAGTTGCTAATACACCTCCAGGGAAGTGAGGTTTACCTGCACATCTTTTACTAGCTGGTCTCCATTATGCTCATCCCCTTAAACCCCACTCTCATTTGGATGCCAGTGTAACCCCTTTAGTTCTAAGCAAAATAATCTTGTTTTTGCTTTGAAATAAGATTACTTTGCTTACCCCATTGGCAGATTATTTTGCTTGTTTTTTTGGGGTTTTTTTTAGGAAAAACTCACTTATTTTTGACATAGTATTACTGAAAACAAGACAATATTGATTAGTTGTCTAGAAAATGACACTTGATTTACCAATTTGTTGATATTTGGACTAGAAACAAGACAAAAACTAATTTTTTTTTTTTGCAGTGAAATTGATGTTGGGCGACACGGTGGGTATCGCTGTCGCCTCACAGCAAAGTCAGTTGGCATTTCTGTGTGGAGTTTGCATGTTCTCCCTGTGTTCGCGTGGGTTTCCTCTGGGTGCTCCGGTTTGCCCCACAAGTCCAAAGACATGTGCTATAGGTGAATTGGGTAAGCTAAATTGTCCATAGTGTATGTGTGTGAATGAGAGTGTATGGGTGTTTCCCAGTGATGGGTTGCAGCTGAAAGGCCATTATGCTGTGTAAAACATATGCTGGATAATTTGGCAGTTCATTCCGCTGTGGCGACCCCTGATTAATAAAGGGACTAAGTCGAAAAGAAAATGAATGAATGAATGAATAAAATTGATGTTTTTAAAATTTCAAAACCAACTTTTATTTTATTACAACTGTTAAAAACAAACAGGTTTTTGACTGTTTGGCGCCATCTTGTTACTGAGTAATGCACAGGTTAGTGTATACTCCATCAACTGTTATCATTTCTGTCAGCTTAAATTGAATAATTAATAAACTATTAAGGCTTAGAAAAATGTTTTGTGTCTAATTTTTATGTGTTTGCAGAATAAAGCCATTCAGACGTATATAAAAGTACTCCGTTTTGTGTTGGGCTGCCGATAAGCGTGTCAAGCCTGATGTCAGGAGCAAACATAATGAAGAATAATTTTTTTTTAAAAAGGCATTGACTCCCATAGTATTTTTTTGCTGCTACTATGGATGTAAATGACTGCTTATTCCCAACATTCTTCAGAATATATCCAGCCTGATGTCACGAGGAAATGTAACTATTTTACGTTTTGTCAGTTTTGTGGCTAATTTATATTAAATCATACCAGTTCATTCGGAGGAAAATGTATGATTTTTTTAAAGGAGGCATGGCACCAAACCCCACCCCTAAACCCAACCATCATTGGAGGATGAGCAAATCATACTAAATTGTATGAAAGAGATTGTACAAATTCATACGAATTAGCGACTAAATCAAAAAGGTATTAATTGCTGTGAGATAGTGTTGGCCTGTTTGGCTTTATTCTGCGATAACAACCTCCTGGATGAACTTTATCCCTAACTTGTTCCATGCCATGTCTTTAAAATATAAACATTTATTTTACCACAGTACTTTCAATGGAGTTTCAGCGCTTGTCTGCTACTCCTGACGGCGATTGCGTTTAATTGTTGTTTTTTTTAATCTAATTTTTCTCCTAAATAACTAAATTAATGCTTAAGTCTATTTAACGAACTACAGTAGTCAACATTTCATGTGGATCAACATTTTCAAAATGATCCTAAGACAAGATTGGGTGTTAAAAAGTTTTAGGACAACTTTGATGAAAGTTTTTGATCCACTTCAAATGTTGAGTACTGTATATTCATTCATTAATTTTCCTTCGGCTTAATCCCTTTATTCATCAGGGGTCGCCACAGCGGAATGAACCGCCAACTTATCCAGCATATGTTTTACACAGCGGATACCCTTCCAGCTGCAACCCAGTACTGGGAAACAGCCATACACACTCATTCACACAAATACACTATGGCCAATTTAGTTTATTCAATTCACCTATAGCGCATATCTTTGGACTGTGGGGGAAACCAGAGCACCCGGTGGAAACCCACGCCAACACGGGGACTCGGGGAGAACATCCAAACTCCACACAGAAATGCCAACTGACCCAGCCGGGACTCGAACCAGCGACCTTCTTGCTGTGAGGAGACAGTGCTAACCACTGAGCCACCGTGTCACCCCGAGTACTATATATTTAAATTCAACTCCATTGCCGATGCTGTAAAATGAGCCTTATGAAATGATAAAAGGTCACTTAAAACTTTCACTGGAAGTTTATCGGTTGCTTTAAAACATTCTTTGTGCATACAGGATGAATTGACTGGATGGTGAACCGTGTGTGTGTGTTACGTGCCAGAATGAAAGAGGTGATTAAACTGAGGAGACCGGAAAAGTAAAAGGAAAGGTGTGATGTGAGCTAAAAAACAAAAGTGGTTTTTCAGAGGCACAGCAAAACACACATTGTTCTTCTGCAGAGTAACATGCAGTGATGAATCACAGGCAATAAGACCCGTCAAGAGGCCTGTCTCACACGCCGAGTTCAGGTGGTGCTTTTAACTTCACAGAGCCAATTAAAGACTGTGTTTACTAGTCTCAAAATAAATGAAAAAAATGCTATCAAACAACTCGAGCTTTGTTGTTTACTTTTTGTTAACTCAAGTATTTATGACACATGACACTTAAACACCACAAAACATGTTCAACATTTTCAAGAGAAAACCATCATTTTATTTATAAATGTTTTAAGCTGTTGTATTGTATTACAATTAAATAACTTGGGATTGATTGATTGATTGATTGATTGGCTAATTGATAGATAGATCCATTCATTGATTGATTAATTGATTGGTTTTATTAAACAGAGACATTCAATTAATTATTAATCACACACATATGATGATAGACAATTAAAACAAATATATTTATTTATTTATTTATTTATTTATTTATCTATTGTTTGTTTGTTTGTTAGTTTGTCTGAACAGGAAGTTTGGCCAGATGAAAAATGGTCATGCCTAACAGAGCCTAGTTTCTCTCGAGGTTTTTTTTCCCCTTCACTTCGTCAATTGGTGACGTTTTTTTTTCCTCGCCACTGTCGCCACTGGCTTGCTCGGATCGGAACTTGTGGAGCTGTGCTTCGGTGGATTTGCTCTGCGGTGTTTGAACTTTCAGCAGTGAAATTTAGACCACACTGAATAAAACTAAACTGAACTTCAACTCTGAAATCTGGACTTTACTAGAACTATGTTAAGCTGCTTTGACACAATCTACATTGTGAAAAGCGCTATATAAAAAAACTTGACTTGACTTGTTATGCATCTTAAAAATTTAGACAAATTAATTTTTCATTTATTTTAACGCATCTTAAAATTTAGGAATACAACCCTTGTAAATCTGCTTTGTGAGTCGAGCCTCAAGATTGTGCATCAAAAGAAAAAATAAAACTGTCTTCCTTTTGATTTGAAGTCATGTTGACTTTAAAGCAGCCCCTTGTATCTCTCTGAAGCACTTTCGAGTTCAAGGACACACACACACACACACGATTTGTTCATGATGTGTCTGTAGTGTATCTGAAGCACACACATGGGTAATGATAACAAGTAAAGTGCTTTAGTAGTAGTAGTAGTAGTGTGTATGTATGCACACTCAACTTTCTATAGAGGTCCTGTTATAAGCAGTTGCCTAGCAACAGCGGGCAACAGTCTTTTTGTTTACACCATCTACAGGTCTTCCCTTCACTATCCACCGCAACAAAAAGCCTGGATCTTATTGAAACTTACATGAAACAAACATTTATGAGATCTGAGCGGGGCACCAGACGAAGCATGCACACACACACACATTGATGCCGGTCAGACATCTGAGCCCGCATGACTCAAACAAATCAATGACTCCTTATAAAAAAGCACAACAAACACATAAACAAACTCAAACACAGTTGTCTTCTACTTCTTCTTTTTTTTTTCTTCTTCTCCTGCCAGAGATGGATATTTATAAGGGAAGAAAGAACACCTGCGGTTTATAAATGCAACTTGTCTGTGATCTCCTCCATCCTGCGTGCTTGAAGATCAGGAAGACGCTATCAGAGACCAAACATGTTTACTGTCAGCTTATTTTTTTTGTACAATTCTCTGCACCTGCACAGATTTCTGCTCTTTCAAAAACGCCACAGCTGGAATCAAATGCTTTTGAAGACATGGAGGGAAATTCAGTTTTTGAATTTTTAGGTGGTGAAGGTTTAGAAGAACCTTGGCGACCTTTAAAATATACAGATTTTTTTTTGTGTGTGTGTATAAAGCAATGTATAATATGCACACCTAAAATAATATCTATATATTTAGATGCACATTTAGATGTATGTTTTAAACATTGAAAAGTATTAAATTAAATTAAATTAAATTAAATTAAATTAAAATAAGTTAAATATTTTATAGGATGATTTTCAATGTATAGGAATGTATAAAACGTACAATGTACAATGTGCTTATCTTTATGTAGCATATTTAGATGTATGTTTTATACATTGAAATCATTCATTAAAATTTTTTTGCAACATTTTACACTACTATTCAAATTTAATTCAATTCAATTTAATTTAATTTAATTTAATTTATTTTATTTAACTTTTAATCAAATGTAGATGTACAACAGTTTATTAATTCAAATTTATTAATAAATAAATAAATAAATAAATAAATAAAATGTTTGCAACGTTTTACACTACTGTTCAAAATTTGAGGAATGTATTTTATTTTATTTTATTTTTATTTTATTTTATTGTAATTGAATGTAATTTTTCAACAAAGATATAATATACATATATACACTACTGTTAAAAGTTAAGGATTTTATTTTATTTGATCTTTTTTTAATTGTAATTTCATTCATTCATTATCTTTTCGGCTTAGTCCCTTTATTAATCTGGGGTCGCCACAGCGGGATGAACCGCCAACTTATCCAGCATATGTTTTACGCAGCGGATGCCCTTCCAGCTGCAACCCATCACTGGGAAACATTCATACACACTCATTCACACACATACACTACGGACAATTTTAGCTTACCCAATTCACCTATACCGCATGTTTTTGGACTTGTGGGGGAAACCGGAGCACCCGGAGGAAACCCACGCGAACACGGGGAGAACATGCAAACTCCACACAGAAATGACAACTGACCCAGCCGAGGCTCGAACCAGCGACCTTCTTGCTGTGAGGCGAACGTGCTACCCACTGCGCCACCGCGTCGCCTAATTGTAATTTAATGTAATTTTTTAACAAAGATATTATATACATACACACATAAAAATACTCTCAACTTTTTACCATTCTCTGCACCTGCACAGATTTCTGTTCTGTAAAAACACCGCAGCCAGAATCAAACGTCTCTAAAGACATGGAGGGAAATTCAGTTTCCAGATGCGTTCGGGAAAAGGTCGTGAAGATTTAGTAGAACCGCGGCGACCTTCAAAAAGCCACTATCGATTTTGGGAAGTTGATTTTGAGCTGGTTTGTTTGAAATTAGCATTGTCCAGCAAGGACGGCATACCTCATTAAGAGTACATAGCCAAAGACAAATGCAAATGCGTCTGCTTATGTGTTATGAATGATGATTACAGTATCGGACATCTGCAGGGAGTCTCGCATGGACTGAGGGATGTCAACATAGAGTAATCTCACAAATTAATGAGGATTTGTGTGCTGCTAGTTAACTACATTTACATAATTGATAAGCATAGAGCAAAATGGAGACACTGGACCACAAAAAGTGTCTTTTTTATTGATATTTATAATCTGAAAGCTGAGTAAATAAGCTTTCCAGTGATGTTTGTCATTGTTAAGATCTGGATTGTGGAATCTGAGGGTTCCAATCATTTTATAGACCATTTCAATGTGGTGATGTCATTGGCCCATGAACATTTCCTGCTTGTTATCAAACTGTTTCATAGCTGTAACAAAAGGCAATTCAGTCATAACTTCATGTTAAAACAGCTATCATAACATTATTTATCAATATGTGGCTTATTTTGGATTCTCGGAAGCTATAGAAATTAAAAATGTAAAACAGGAAATGCGTTGGGACTATTGTTTTTGTTTACATCCCTCAAAATGGTCTATAGAGAAAATCATAAAATTTGAAGTTTTTAGCAGCACAGATTACTCATCTAAAATTGAGTTTTGTTCTATTTATGGTAGGAAGTTTAAAAAATATATGTTTGTGGAACATGATCTACTATAACGGCTATAATAGTGATAAAGGTTATGAAACTGTTGCCAAAAACTACTTGTGCAATATAAGACTGATTTTGTAAACAAACAAACAAACAAACAAACAAACAAACAAACAAACAAACAAACAAATAAATAAAAAGTACAACAACAAGAACAACAACGATAATATGAATTAATAATAATGATAATAATAATAATAATAATAATAATAAATTAGTTATAAATAAATTAGTTAACATATACATTAACTAACAGTGCACATTACATTTTGTTTTACAGTACTCCTTTTTTTTCAATATGATGTGTTTTCATGTTTTCTTTGCTGGGTTTTGTGGCTATTTGTGTAATCATAAGATCTCCAGTTTCAAATTTCAAAGGATTTTACATTTTTAAAACATGTTTTGCATAGAAAACAGATTAAACTTTAATAATTTAAACAATGTTTTTTCTTTATTTCTAATCAAATAAATGCAGCCTTGGTGAGCTGATAAAATAAAATAAAATTTAATAAATATATTATATATGCTTTTATAATATTCATTCATTTTCTTTTCGGCTTAGTCCCTTTATTAATCTGGAACCGCGTTAACTTATCCAGCATGTGTTTTACGCAGTGGACGCCCTTCCAGCCGCAACCCATCACTGGGAAACACTTTTATAATATTTGTTATTTATTATTTACTATTTATTTGTATTTTTGAATGTTTTAAGTTTTAATTGTTATATTTTATAATAATAATAATAATAATAATAATAATAATAATAATAATAATAATAATAATAATAATAATAATAATAATAATAAATTTTATTATTATTATTATTATGTTTTTTTTAATTATTATTTTGTGCTGTATTAATTGGTTACTGAGCAGCAATAAATAACACTTTCAAATATAAGGAGTTTTCATGTGATTTTCTAAACTAGTAGTGTTTTGAAATGCATAATAGGGGGCGGCACGGTGGCAAGAATGTTGCTGGTTCGAGTCCCAGCTGGGCCAGTTGGCATTTCTGTGTGGTGTTTGCATGATCTCCCTGTGTTGGCGTGGGTTTCCTCCGGGTGCTCCGGTTTCCCCAACAGTCCAAAGACATGCGGTACAGGTGAATTGAAAAAACTAGTGTATGAGTGTGTGTGTGAAAATGAGTGTGTATGGGCATGAAATCATATGCCGAAATAGTTGGCGGTTCATTCTGCTGAAAATTCAGACCGAAGGAAAATGAATAAATGAATGCATAATAATCGTAAAAACTATGATTATTCCTCAGACTATAATTGTACAACCAAAACCTAGAATTGTTGCATCCCTACACTAAACCTAACACACACAGTGAGAAAAAATCTGATAAAAAAGAATGCCTTTTTTACAGACTGCCATGTAAAACTAAATGAAGGAAACTAGTCAGAATTCATTACCACAAAATGTAAAATAGCCATTCTGCACTCCCTGTTTACATTTCACGTAACCTTTGGTCAGTAACACAGCGTGAGATCATCTTGGCATAATGGACGTAATTTCTTCAAGTTCATCCACTGCTCCACAATCACTTCAACACGCTCACTGCTACTGTACTCTTAAAAAGCTCTACTACGATATATTCTCAGGACGACACCAGACTTTTCTCCTTTGCACTCATGATTCTCCGTTTCCTTCAAAGTGATTAAATCAACAGTTACTCAGGAGCTGTTGAAGAGAATAAATGAGTATTTACTAACAAACGCTCAGGGATGAGGATTCTCGGCATAATTGGAAATCAGCTGTTTTAGTTTTACAGCTTCATTACTTTCTAAAAAAAATGACCAAAATGTGATGTGAGTTGTGAAAACACTGCATTTACTAAAGATTGTGGTTTCTTTTAGATTGTCATCAGAATTGGTGCATTGTGTGTAAAAGGGGATTATAAACTTTTTATGCCGGCAGCTAGCTCTCTGCAACTCTCACATGGTTGCCCACTGAAGCTAAGCAGGGCTGCGCCCGGTCAGTACCTCGATGGGAGACCACATGGGAAAGCTAGGTTGCTGCCGGAAGTGGTGTTAGTGAGACCAGCAGGGGGCGCTCAACCTGTGGTCTGTGTGGGTCCTAACGCCCCAGTACAGTGATGGGGACTCTATACTGCTCAGTGAGCGCCATCTTTCGGATGAGACGTTAAACCGAGGTCCTGACTCTCTGTGGTCATTAAAAATCCCAGGATGTCCTTTGAAAAAGAGTAGGGGTTTAACCCCAGCATCCTGGCCAAATTTGCCCACTGGCCTCTGTCCATCATGGCCTCCTAACCATCCCCATATCATAATTGGCTTCATCACTCTGTCTCCTCTCCACCAATCAGCTGGTGTGCGGTCTGGCGCAATATGGCTGCCGTCGCGTCATCCAGGTGGATGCTGCACAGTGGTGGTGGATGAGGAGATTCCCCCAATGTGTAAAGCACTTTAAGTGTATAGAAAAGCGCTATATAAATGTAAGGAATTATTATTATTATTATTATAAACTTTTATCTTAATAAGACTCTACAAACCTGTGGCTGGTGATGGCACATTTGGGAAATCACAGTGTATGATGCACAGTGGTTGCACAATGTGATGCACAATGATTTCTGAAGAAATTAATCGTTTAAAACATCACTAGAAATAGCATATTGGATATATTTCTAAAATTATTATAACAGTTTTTTTTTATTAGCAATATATGTCCAAGCTTAATGTTTGGCAGTACTGAATATGCAACTTTTTTACAGGATGACTTTTAATTAAACAACAGTGGTGGGAAGTAACAAAATACAAATACTCAAATTACTGTAATTGAGTAGGTTTTCTCAGCAATTGTACTTTACTAAGTAGTTTTAAAAATGTGTACTTTTACTTTCATTTGAGTACATTTTTAGTGCTGTATCTGTACTTTTACTCCACTATTTTAACAAACTTAAGACACAAGACACCAAATCGTTACATGCAATGACAGAGAGACTGTTTAGACTGCATGTCACTGTTGAGAAGATGATGGATGCCTACTGTATAATGATTGAAATGGCCTTAAACAATAACTTAATACACTACAGAATGTTATGTTTTCACACACACTCACAAATTGCACGTAAACGCATCAGCGTTTCACAGAATACTCATTACTCACTACTCTTGAGTACTTTAAAAAGGGCTACTTTTTACTCATACTTTGAGTAATATTTACAACAGATATTTTTACTCTACTTGCACTACATTTTTGGAAAAGTAATGGTACTTTTAATTGAGTGTGATTTTTCAGTACTCTTTGCACGGTGGCGCAGTGGGTAGCACGATCGCCTCACAGCAAGCATGTCGCTGGTTAGAGCCTCGGCTGGGTCAGTTGGCATTTCTGTGTGGAGTTTGCATGTTCTCTCCGTGTTCGCGTGGGTTTCCTCTGGGTGCTCCGGTTTCCCCCACAAGTCCAAAAATGTGGTATAGGTAAATTGGGTAGGCTAAATTGTCCATAGTGTATGTGTGTGAATGACTGTGTGTGGATGTTTCCCAGTGATGGGTTGCAGCTGGAAGGGCATCCGCTGCGTAAAACATATGCTGGATAAGTTGGCGGTTCATTCCGCTGTGGCGACCCCGGATTAATAAAGGGACTAAGCCGAAAAGAAAATGAATGAATGAATGAATGAATTTTTACTCTACTTGCACTACATTTTTGGAAAAGTAATGGTACTTTTAATTGAGTGTGATTTTTCAGTACTCTTTCCACCACTGTAAAACAATATATAAAACACAGGCTGCACGGTGGCGCAGTGGGTAGCACGATCGCCTCACAGCAAGCATGTCGCTGGTTCGAGCCTCGGCTGGGTCAGTTGGCATTTCTGTGTGGAGTTTGCATGTTCTTCCCGTGTTCGCGTGGGTTTCCTCCGGGTGCTCCGGTTTCCCCCACAAGTCCAAAGACATGCGGTAGAGGTGAATTGGGTAAGCTAAATTGTCTGTAGTGTATGTGTGTGAATGAGTGTGTATGGATGTTTCCCAGTGATGGGTTGCAGCTGGAAGGGCATCCGCTGCGTAAAACATATGCTGGGTAAATTGGCAGTTCATTCCGCTGTGGCGACCCCAGATTAATAAAGGGATTAAGCCGAAAATAAAATAAATGAATGAATATATAAAACATACACCTAAAATGTGCTTATCTGTATATAGCACATTTTAGACTTTTGCAATATTTCACACTAAAGTTTAAAATTTAGCAAGTGTATCAATAAAATAAAATAATAAAATAAAATAACAATGAAATGAAATTAAATGGGCGACGCGGTGGCGCAGTGGGTAGCACGTTTGCCTCACAGCAAGAAGGTCGCTGGTTCGAGCCTCGGCTGGGTCAGTTGGCATTTCTGTGTGGAGTTTGCATGTTCTCCCCGTGTTCGCGTGGGTTTCCTCCGGGTGCTCCGGTTTCCCCCACAAGTCCAAAGACATGCGGTATAGGTGAATTGGGTAAGCTAAAATTGTCCGTAGTGTATGTGTGTGAATGGGTGTGTATGGATGTTTCCCAGAGATGGGTTGCGGCTGGAAGGGCATCCGCTGCGTAAAACATATGCTGGATAAGTTGGAGGTTCATCCCGCTGTGGCGACCCCAGATTAATAAAGGGACTAAGCCGAAAAGAAAATGAATGAATGAATGAATGAAATTAAATGTAATTATTTTATTATTATTTGATTTAAACAGTTATATAAAATAAATGCTATTCCTTCAAACTTCATTTTTGAACATGATCAAGATTATCAAAAAACTCTGCTACTAAGAAATGTTTCTTGAGCACCCATTAAGTGCATCAGAATGATTTGTCATGATTTGATCACGTGACCTGAATAATGCAGTAATGATGCTGAAAATTCAGCCTTTCATTACAAGAACAAACTATTTTTGTTTTACATAGAAAACAGATAGTTTAAATCATTTAATAATTTAAACAATGACTTTTCCTTAATTTCTAATCAAATAAATGCAGCCTTGGTGAGCTAAATAAAATAAAATAAAATAAAATAAAATTTTATATTTAATAATAATAATAATAATAATAATAATAATAATAATAATAATAATAATAATAATAATAATAATAATAAAAAATATAATTATTAAAACTTAAAATATAAACAATTACAAATAAATAATAAATAATAAATATAAAACTATTATAAAAGTATTTATAATATTTATTTTATTTTATTATAATTTAATTTCATTGTTATTTTAAAATAATAATAATAAAATATAACAATTAAAACTTAAAACATAATAATAAATACAACTAATAAATAATAAATAAAAACTATTATAAAAGTATATATAATATAGTAATTATATTATTTAACTTATAACATATAAAGGTTTATAACAACTATTTATTTTATTTTATTATAATTTAATTTAATTTCATTGTTATTTTAAAATAATAATAATAATAATAATAATAATAATAATAACAATAAATAAACTGTCTTTATAATCCTTTATATGTTATATGTTAAAAAATATAATCACTATATTATATATACTTTTATAATAGCTTTTTAATAATTATTTTAATTTTTTTAAATGTTTTATGCCTTAATTGTTCTATATTATCAATAATAATAATAATAATAATAATAATAATAATAATAATAATAATAACATCCCACAAAAAACAAAACAAAAAAAAGAGGTTTGAAAATTTTTAACTCCAAAAAGTAAAGAAAAGTGGAAATAACAATTTTTATTTCAAAAATAAAAAGTTCTCCGAGCCGTGTTATACTAAAGAAGAAGAAGATGAAGAAGAAGAAGAAGAAGAAGAAAAAAAAAGACGTCTTACCTGGATCTCATCAGACGTCAGGCCACCTTTCATGTCACTGCCTTTTTTCTTGGGTGGCGGAGGAGCAGGTTTATGAGCAGGGGGGAGGTCAGTCCTGTTGGAATAGAAACAGAAAAACACGCTGACACCGGGACCCTCACAGAGCTTTCATACGGCCGTGGCTTAAACCCATAATGAGGAGTCGTGCCCACGTCTGCCTCTGCCTGCTGGGGGTTTGATAGGCATCTCCTTACACCGCCTTTGTTGTAGCTGCTGCCATTTCAGCCTTGCCCTTTCATTGGCTCACCACTAGCCATGGAGAGAGAGATAATGAAAGCGGATTGTAATGGGCAAAATGGAGAGGAAAGAATGAGAGCGCTAGGACAAAGGGGCCTTCAAATTATAGCCCACCAATGTTCCCATCAATCCCTTAAAGTGTCAGACAGGCAGCAAACAGAGCACGCGGGTCTGATCCGTGATGTGAGACGCATCAGGGGTCAGGCCTCAGCCCGCCATACTTTACTTTAATTCAGAGCTGCCGTCAAACTGCGCAGCAACTGGGAAGGCTGTAAAAGTGTCGAACAGCACCTCGTGAATTTTCAGCTTAATTGGCAATGCTGAAGTAAAGTTCATACTGGGTCGCAGACGACTTGCATCGGGTTAACTTGGTTTGTATATAACACTGGATGTAGTTTGGTCGTATCGTTAAAGGGATAGTTCACCCAAAATGAAAATTCTGACATCATTTATTCACTTTCTACTTGTTCAAAACCTGTTTGAAGGAAGTTTCGGTAACACCTTAGAATGGGCAGCACGGTGGCTCAGTGGTTGGCACAGTCGCCTCACAGCAAGAAGATTGCTGGTTCGAGTCCCGTCTGAGCCAGCATTTCTGTGTGGAGTTTGCATGTTCTCCCCGTGTTCGCGTGGGTTTCCTCCGAGTGTGAGAGAGTGTATGGGTGTTTCCCAGTACTGGGTTGCGGCTGGAAGGGTAAACATATGCCGGAATAGTTGGCGGTTCATTCCGCTGTGGTGACCCCTGATAAATAAGGGACTAAGCCGAAGGAAAATGAATGAATGAACACTTTAGAATAATGGTCTATTAGTTAATGTTAGATAATGTATTTACTAACTTTTACTAAGTATATGAATTATCTTGTAAAGCATTTATTAATCATAGTTCAACATTAACAAATGCATTATTAAAATTCAAAGTGTTGTGCTTGTTTACATAAACTTACATTAACAATCATGAATAAATAATGTAATAAATGTATTACTAACAGTTTGTTCATTTTAGTAAATACATTAACTAACATTAACTAATGGACCATTAAGTGTAACCAAAGTTTCTTCCTTGTGTTGAATGCAAAGAAAGGTATAATGAAGAATTCTGGAAAGAAAAAACAGCCATTGACTTCCATAGTATTTTGTGTTGCTACTATAAATGTAAATGACTGCTTATTCCCAACATTCTTCAGAATATCCAGCCTGATGTCTCGAGGAAATGTAACTATTTTACATTTTGTCAGTTTGGTGGCTAATTTCTATTAATTCATACAAATTCATTCATTCATTCATTTTTTTTTTTGGCCTAGTCCCTTTATTGATCAGGGGTCGCCACAGCGGAATGAACCGCTAGTTATTATTATTATTATTATTATGATTATTATCATTAATAATCATAATAATAATAATAATAATAAGGTCGCTGGTTCGAGCCCCGGCTGGATCAGTTGGCATTTCTGTGTGGAGTTTGCATGTTCTCCCGTGTTGGCTCCGGTTTCCCCCACAGTCCAAAGACATGCGGTATAGGTTAATTGAATAAGCTAAATTGGCCATGGTGTATTTGTGTGAATGCAAGAGTGTATGGGTGTTCCCCAGTGTTGAGTTGCGGCTGGAAGGGCATCCGCTGCGTAAAACATATGCTGGATAAGTTGGTGGTTCATTCCACTGTGGCGACCCCTAGATTAATAAAGGGACTAAGCCGAAAAGAAAATGAATGAATGAATGAATGAGTAATAATAATAATAAATAAATAAATAAATATCAATTAGCACAGTGACAGATAGATAAATAGATAAATAGATAGATAGGTAGACGGACGGACGGACGGACGGACGGACGGACAGACAGACAGATAGATAGATAGATAGATATATAGAATAGAATTAAAAAAACCGATAAAGTAATAAATAAATATATCTGTTATACCAAATGAGGATTCAAGAACCCATATTCTGACTTTGTTCCCACAAGTTATTTGAAACATTCAAGTATTCTGCTACTGTATATATGTAAAATCACTTTACATTCAATTTGATGCATACAGGAAAATGAAAGATATCTGTAAAAAATACAGTAGTGTGGAAAAACCCCAGAAAGCATCCATCACCAGCTGTCTGCACGTACCTATCAGCTCTCACATAACACTTCAACACACCTGAGCCCCGGCACACACCTGATGGGCTTCTGGAGAGTTCATCCAAACACCCGATATTCAATATTACTTCACTGAGTTTAGCAAAAAAGTAAAGGACGACATCTGGTGAGTCATAAAGCCTCCAATTTTCTGGACTGTAATTCCATTCATAAAGCCTGAAAATTCAAATAAAACCCAGATCCCAGAGGAGAACTCAAACAGAACAACTCAAAAGCAGATGTCAAACTGCCACACACACACACACACACACACAGGTACACGCATGCACACACGCACCCACGCGAAATGAAACAAGGATGTGGGCGCATCTACAAATCCACATCTACATGCACACAAACACACATATACACACACACACACACACACACACAGGCACTGCTCTAATAAGTTTTCAGGGTGTCGTTATTTGCATGTCTTGAAGGAGACCCAAATAATTCTCTCTGACAGGTGAGCTGCGCAGGAGTTGCTATCTAATTTCCAGAAAGACGAAATCTCTTTCCTCAAACATGTTAGCAGTCAGACATCATCCCGCTCATTCTGACAAGATGTCTGTGCTGATAGATAATGAAGCAGAGTGTGTGTGTGTGTGTGTGTGTGTGTGTGTGTGTGTGTGTGTGTGTG
>CAIGQV010019081.1:7719998-7733335 GCA_903798115.1 Danio jaintianensis | reverse complement strand
ATAAATAAATAAATAAATAAATAAATAAATAAATAAATAAATAAATAAATAAATACTAATTAACAGCTAATAATAATTATAAATCCAGTAGTTAAATATTGGGAATTTGTACTTAACTAAAGTGTTAAAGCAGAAAACAAACAAACAAACAAACAAACAAACAAACAAAGCACACTATCGTTATTTAAAAGTTTATACATTAACAATATTAAAATGTAAATAAAATTCTTTTCAATCCAGTTGATTAAAACATATTTTTATACATAAATAAAATATAATGAAAGAAAAATTCAGAAATATTAAAACAGAAGACACAGAACTTGGATTGAAAAAAACAAAAACAAAAACAATTTTATAGTACCCCACTATACACAATAGAACATTTATTCACAACAAACCATAAAAAAGTTTTACTGAACTTCAAAAGACGTGGACAAATTGGAAAGTGTTATCCTGAATTGCCATAAAAGTTCATCAGATCCTCTTCTTGTGGCAAATCAGCTGCGATCCCGTCTAAATGGACTTTCCATTGTTGTCTCATGGCCACAAATGTCAAAACAAATAGAATTTTCAATTAGTTTGCTTGCCGAGCGCTCCCGTAACGGAGCAATCATAACAGAAAAGCCTGTCAAATGCTGCCCCTGTGATTCTTCTTTTATGATCCACAAACAGGCTGTCATTTTTTTTCTGGAGACGGGTGGGAGGCCATTCCTCTGCCCCCGACCGCCTGTTGAAAGTTTATAGTGCATTACAAACCTATTGATCACAGCTCTGGGCAAACCTTACAGCCGAAAAAAACGAGCCTGTTGTCTGTAATGCAGTTGCACTGATAGGCCATCATTTAACTCCAACATAATTCAATGGCCTTTACCGCACGCTATCACAACAGCTAAAGAATAATATGGAGTCCCTGGGGTTCTGGCCTTAAAGGATCAGCCGGCAAAGTGATTGTGGTGTCATTGGTGGAGTGGAGTACAGTTGAAGTCAGAATTATTAGCCCTCCTGAATTATTAGCCTCCCTGTATATATTTTTCTCCAATTTCTGTTTAACAGAAAGAAGATTTTTTTTTCAACACATTTCTTAACATAATAGTTTTAATAACTAATCTAAGAACTGATTTATTTTATCTTTGCCATGATGACAGTACATCATATTTTACTAGATATTTTTCAAGACACTAGTATTGAGATTAAAGTGACATTTAAATGCTTAATAATTAGGCAAGTTAGGATAATTAGGCAAGTGATTTTACTTTCTGAATTTCTAATCAGCCAATCACACGGCAGCAACTCAATGCATTTAGGCATGTAGACACGGTCAAAACGATCTGCTGCAGTTCAAATCGAGCATCAGAAATGGGAAGAAAGCTGATTTAAGAGACTTTGAACGTGGCATGGTTGTTGGTGCCAGACGGGCTGGTCTGAGTATTTCAGAAACTGCTGATCTACTGGGAATTTCACGCACAACCATCTCTAGGGTTTACAGAGAATGGTTCGAAAAAGAGAAAATATCCAGTGAGCGGCAGTTCTGTGGGCGCAAACGCCTTGTTGATGCCAGAGGTCAGAGGAGAATGGCCAGACTGGTTCGAGCTGATAGAAAGGCAACAGTAACTCAAATAACCACTCGTTACAACCGAGGTATGCAGAAGAGCATCTCTGAACACGTCCAACTTTGAGGCGGATGGGCTACAGCAGCAGAAGACCACACCGTACTCCTGTCAGCTAAGAACAGGAAACTGAGGATACAATTAGCACAGGCCCAGCAAAATTGGACAATAGAAGATTGGAAAAACGTTGCCTGGTCTGATGAGTCTCGATACTTACCGCAGGATATAACGCCACGTCATAAAGCGCGAATCATCACAGACTGGTTTCTTGAACATGACAATGAGTTTACTGTACTCAAATGGCCTCCACAGTCACCAGATCTCAATCCAATAGAGCAGCTTTGGGATGTGATGGAACGGGAGATTCGCATCATGGATGTGCAGCCGACAAATCTGCAGCAACTGTGTGATGCTATATATATGAGCAATATCACACTCGTAGCAGTGCGATATGGCTGTATATCAGCACTGGTGGGACACAACGCACGCCTCCCACCAGTGCTGATATACAGCCATATCTCACTGCTACTCGTGTGATATTGCGTTTATACAACAGTTCGACGGCACAATCGTGTAATTAAAAAAAAAAAAGAAACATGGAGAGTCTAAAAACCCTTTTGTATTAGGAACTACTTTCTTCCACCATTCATTCACATCTGCAGCGGATGTCAGAACAGCAGAAGCCGTTACTGATTCACCAACGTCACTTTAGAGGTAGTGTTTGAATGATTCTCTATCTAAAGTGAAGACAAAACAGGTGATTTTGCTGACATTTTAAGATTATAAGGCTGAACGTGACATGAAATGCCATACGTCTACAGAGATATCTCCTTACAGTATTAGTCTATTACAGTCTACAGTATTTCTCTGTTGCAATCGGGATATAACAACAATTAGCCCCGAAAAAATCTGCGCAATCATTACCAGATTGCTCTTGTGTTTGCGATAAGGAAAAACGCTAAACACATGCGGGCATTTCTTCTTTCTTTCTGCCAACACAACACACATTCCTGATATGCGAGTCCCATCTCACACTTAATACACTACAATTATATGGCATAAATACATCACTACAACATACAAAAGATGTCGTTAGAAATTACGCTGTTTTAATCTTCTAAGGGCTTATTATGCGGTCCTGTCGCCATCTTGTGGATAGACAACGTCGTCAACCGTCTTTGGTCTGCTCTGTATGGCAGGCTAATGGCCGCCGACGTGCTGCCTCTCAGAAATTATAAATATTTTAAAATAGGCACTATCCTTATAAATAATAATATATATATATATATATTGCTTAAGGGGGCTAATAATATTGAGCTTAAAATGGTTTAAAAAAATGAATACTGCCAAAATAAAACAAATAAGACTTTCTCCAGAAGAAAAAATATTATAAGAAATACTGTGAAAAATGCCCTGCTCTGTTATTTGGGAAATATTTGAAAAAGAAATAAATAATTCACAGGAGGGCTAATAATTTTGACTTCAACTGTATCTCTCTTCAGGTGGCTGACACTAAACATTTGGGTTTTGCACTGATTTTTTTGTTGTTGTTGTTGTCCCAGAGGAACATTTTATTGCTAAGAAGTTGCTCGTTCATGGATGAGGAGACTTGATGGAGTTCCCTGTAGCATTTAAGCGTTAACAGTGTTTCTCTGTTGAAAATATCTTAGAAGAAACAAAATGTAGACGGTTAAAATGATTGCTGAGGTCACACACTAACATGGACACACCAAGCGGCAACCTCCCGCTCTCCCTCGTGAAGCTAATACGGAAGTAACTGAAACTGCAATTCATTGAAATTCCGCTAGTCCTGGCTCCATAATAGAGCAAATTTCTATTGAGCCCCCTGTTAAAAGGGCCAACTTTACAGCAGAAAAAAAGGTGTTTACAGCATGGTACAAAGAAGGATTTTGGTGTATATAGCTAATATTACCCTTCATGACAACTGTGAGGGGGGTGAATTTTTTTATAACTCATCCGTTTCGTTTATATTCAGTTATATTAAGTCTGCATAATTAAGGGCGTGGTCACTTGAGTGACAGCTAGGTCTCGCTGGTTGCCGTCACTTCACCTCAGCTGATTCCGGCTGATTAGCAGCTAAACTCGGCATATATATCGTATTTTTTTTTTTTTTTTTGTGGTTTTACACAATCAATTGCCTTTTGGGATTATTTCCTACAATTATCAGATGATATGGCATGCTGTGTGCACTTAATTGTGCTCACAGCCTCACAAACCATTCACGTGGCCTCCATTTCCCAGGTGAGTGAAATTATATACTTATATATCATATCTGTAAACTTATTTGTTTTCATTCATTCATTCATTCATTTTATTTTCGGCTTAGTCCCTTTATTAATCTGGGGTCGCCACAGCGGAATGAACCGCCAACTTATCCAGCATATGTTTTACGCAGCGGATGCCCTTCCAGCTGAGAAACATCCATAAACTCTCATTCACACACATAGACTATGGACAATTTAGCTCACCCAATTCACCTAGCACATGTCTTTGGACATGTGGGGGAAACCGGAGCACCCGGAGGAAACCCACGCGAACACAGGGAGAACATGCAAACTCCACACAGAAATGCCAACTGACCCAGCCGAGGCTCGAACCAGCGACCTTCTTGCTGGATTTCATAAATCTTGCTTTTAAGCCTTGCCTTTACTAACACAGACTATATTCGAAGTATTTGGAAGTAATTCGCGTTTTCCTCCTGTAGAAAAACGTCGTAAGAACAATGCTTAGTGGCTCAATGTATCACAACAATGTTTTTAAAAGACTAAACACTTTATTTATATAGTATACAACCAAGCACATGTGGCCAGAACACAAACGAGCCGCAGGTAATGAAGAGTTAAGTGTTTCTCCCATAGAAAATGCCTTTGCCCTTGTTTGGTATCCCCCGGTCGGTGCGATGACGCGCGAACAAAATGGCGACGATTGGCCACGCCTACTTGTAGCTTCTTTTGCGTTCTTTAGAAACCTATGGGTGACGTCACGGATACTACGTCCATATCTTTTACAGTCTATGGGACACACACACTGCAGTTCATTTTGTGGTTCAGTTCACCTTTCAGTGCTTAGTACACACAGAGTTTAGTCATTAGCTACGTTTCCATCTATTTTTATGCACATTTTGGATATGCGCATAAAAAATCGGTTGATGGAAACGCTAAGATGCGCATACATTTTGAAAATGTGCATAAAAAATGTATGCGCATAACTGTGTAGGATAAACTTTTTATTCGATAAGAAAAGATGCGCATAAACTACGATGGAAACACTTTTACCGAACAAATTCCAGTATGCGCATTAAAAAAAGGTCATGTGATTTGGTTATAAGAGATCATGTGATGATAAAAATGTGTGTAAATGGACAAACCAGCAGGCTGACCACATTGTAAAACATCTGAAATGTTGTTTTGGTCATTCTAAAAAGCCTTAACCATTTCAGTATTAGTGTTATAATATTATTAATGACCTCCAGAATTGTTAAGAGCGTCTGTGCTCCGCGTCTCACGCCTTCAAACGCCACCACGCATTCACTGCATGTCAGCATTGCCTTCTGAGGCGCAAGTCATTTATTAAATGAAGAAAAGAATCACGCAGCTTCTCCTACCGCAGAAAATTCCTTTTTTACTGTTGATATTTGGGGCCATTTAATCAGGAAGTGACGATTTTGTTCTCTTTGACTCGTTGAATGGAAACGCTGCTTTATTCGCACATCTTTTATGCGATATTCCAGTTTTGCGCATAAAGTTAATTCGCATTTTTGGATGGAAACATAGCTATTTATGGGAGTAACAACTACTTTCAACAGCTGAATTAACACAGTGTTTTCCTAAATGAACTGAGCAACTCATTGTTAATTATGTATTTATTAATTAACTGATGTATCAGAATTGTCTCTCTGTTCCTAAAAGTTTACTTTGCTATGATCCTTCATATGACTAGGTTTGTAATTATTTATGATTAAAATCAAGTTGATGATTTATGTTCACATATTACCTTATATATTTTAATAAGTACATGTATGTATGTATGCATGTATGTATGTATGTATGTATGTATGTATATATGTATGTATGTATGCATGCATGTGTATATGTATTTATGCATGCATGTATGTGTGTATGTATGCATGCATGTATGTATTTATGTATGTATGTATGTATGTATGTATGTATGTATGTATGTATGTATGTATGTATGTATGTATGTATGTATGTATGCATGCATTCATGTATGTACTTATTTTAGCAAGCATGCTTACAGTTATGTTGCTTACATGGACATTAATGTGATAAAGTATGATATACTGTACATCAAAATCAATCTGAAAAAGTTGATTGATTGATTGATTGATTGATTGATTGATTGATTGATTGATTGATTAAATGATTGATTAATTGATTGATCGATTGATTGTTTGATTAAATAATTTATTGATTGATTGATTGATTGGAATAATCCAAGAAAAAAATTCAGCCATATTACAACTCAAAACCTGCCCACAAACAATGAAAAGTAGCACTTTACCCCCCTGTCCAGTCAAGGGTCAATTATTGCATTAAATAAAGTAAATAAATGAATAAAATGCAAAGATTGATTGATTGATTATAAACTAAATGCCAGAGTACAAACATGACATGTATCTGACATGTAGAATTTATAAAAAAAACGTACTCTAAGTAACGTATTTCAGATTCGCAAAAATGTAGCGCCCTCTTGTGGATTTCTCATATGAAACATGCCACAAAACAAACCCGGAGAAATGTATTCCTAAAAATGTAGGCTCGGACCCATATTTCTAATAAACCTGGGTTGCCATCATCCTAATTTGATTAGGAGTACAGTCCCCTACTTTCAATGAATTCACTTAAATTAGCCAAAATCACAAAAAAATCTATGTTTTTCTGTATATATCCAAAGTCTTTTCTTTCAAGCCACATTCAAACCACCAAAAGGTTCATAAAAGAAAGAGAAACCACCCAAGTAACCAAATATTTCTCCAATAAATCAGCTTATTTAAGAAAAAAAAAAACACTCCTGCAGTGTCCCAGAGACTGATTCTACTGTAAAATAACATAATTCTATCAAGATTTCTTTGAACTAAACACATTTTTTTTTGTGTACAAGAAGGATTTGTATCTAATATGAATTTTAGAATTTATAACAAAACGTACGCTAAGTAACATATTTCAGATTTGCAAAAATGTAGACAGCGCCCTCTTGTGGAATTCTCATATGAAACATGCCACGAAACAAACTGGGAGAAATGTATTTTACCATTCCTAAAAATGTAGGCTCAGGCCCATATTTCTAATGAACCTGGGTTGCCATAATTACAATTTGACAGTCCTACTTTAAACTTATTCACCAAAAATCACCCAAATTTACCAAAATCACAAAATGTCTTTCTGTATTATATCCCCAGACTTTTTTTCAAACCACCAAAAGGTTAATAAAATAAAGAGAAAACCACCCAAGTAACCAAATATTTTTCTAATAAATCATCGTATTTAAGAAAAAAAAGCTGTGCGGCCGTCTCTGCGGTGTCTCGGAGAGTGAAAAATTGCCATTGATTTTCAATGAGAGTAGAGAGTCCACCCACATGCAGCCGTGTGGTGTCCCTGTCAGCAGACTGATGTCTCGGCCCCTGCTGGATTCGACCTTGATGATTAGTGATTGAGCCTCCTCCGGGGTGGCAGACGCCTCCATCACCTGTCAAACACACTAATGCAGACCTGCATGGCCTCGCATCCTCAGCCGTTTGTCATGTAAGGTCCTTTGGAAGTTAACATTACTTGGTATATTCGTCATGTACAGTTTTCATGGCTGGAATCGTACATGGTTATAATATAATCCATCTTGTTGCTCTAATGCGTCTCCTTTTGTGTTTTTATCATTATACTTGGTTTAACTGTGTTTGTGTCATGGTCCCTGAGTAATTATACTTTAATGGACATTAATGGAAACCTTGAAACATATAAATTATTTCTGCATATTTTTCATTGCATACATTTAGAACTTAAAGTGGACCTATTATGGAAATCACTTTTATAAGGAGTTTAAGAACAGTTGTGAGGCAACAGTGTGTGAAAATAGCCAGCCTCTAATGATAAAAATGTATTAATTATATATATTTTTTATAATAACACTTGATAAAAACAATCTGCAGAAACACTTTGACTGACTTTCTTCCTTTGTACATGTCATCAGAGGGGGGAAAGCCCCGCCCATTAGTGATGATCTCTCCCTCATTAGCATAGACAGCCCTGATTGAGAAGCAGCCTTCCGCCATTAAGGCTTTCATGCCATCCCTCCCCAAGATAATGTCAGCGAATAAGAGGAATTCTTCTTTTGACGTAGACTCTTTTTTTACAGAGATAACATTAGTCTTGTTTTAAATCTGCCACTATGCTGAAGCATGTGCTTTTGTAGCTCCTCCCTCTTTTAAAAAGAGGGCTGGGAGCCCAATCTCATTTGAATTTAAAGCAACAGGCACAATTCATCAAGGTCTTGTGAAGTAAAACGATTGGTCCATGTAAGAAATTGAACATTATTTACTATATTATTATATTGCATTATAATCCACAGCCTAGTCAAACAGTTCTCGATGCATGTGTGAATGTAGTCCGATTATAGTCCTTTACAATGCGCGAGAGCTGGTGACTCAATCACCAATATCCATCAATAAACTGCATCACCTGACCTCCTGACCAAATGTGTACCCTCACACTTTCATCATTAAATTGAAAGAACATCCACATATACACACACACACGACTTTTATTCATCAGGGGTTGCCACAGCGGAATGAACCGCCAACTTATCCAGCATATGTTTTACACAGCGGATGCCCTTCCAGCTGCAACCCAGTACTAGGAAACACCCATACACTCTCACATTCACATTCACATTCACACACACACACACACACACACACACACACACACTCATACACTACTACATACACCAATTTAGTTTATCCAATTTACCTATACCGCATGTCTTTAGACTGTGGGGGAAACTGGAGCACCCGGAGGAAACCCACGCGAACACGGGGAGAACATCCACACAGAAATGCCAACTGGCCCAGCCGGGGCTCGAATCAGCGACCTTCTTGCTCTGAGGTGACAGTGCTAACCACCGAGCAACCGTGCCGCACACACAGCACATAAAAATGACAATTAAAAAAAAGGGACAAAACAATTATTGCGAAGCAAACCATAGAAAAAAAAAACAAACTAAAAATATTAAAGAAGTCAAGAGAGGTTGTTTATGCAATTTTTGATTATGATTACACTGTAGGACATTTTATTGCATTTTTGCGGTAACTTACTTGCAGCATTGTTGCCAGCAATATACCGCAACTGTCCCTTTACAGTAACTTACCTGTAAATGTGTTTTACCGTAGCAGCCGGTAAAATGCCCTTTACCACATTAAAATTTTACAGTATGACAATTTTTACAGTAGTTTTACTGCAATTTATTTACATTTTACACAAGCAGTCCAAAACCTTTATTTTTACTATTGAATTTAATAAATTACAAACCAGTGGCTAATTAATCGTTCCTCATTAACTGTCTCATTTTTGTCTTCAACTACAGTAGCAGTACTTGATCACATTGATTACAGTAGAATACCGCAAATTCCTAATATGCAGTAAATTACTGTAAAAGTTTTCAAATGACCCACAATGCCGTACATATTACTGTAGTGAACTGTAAAGAATGTATGTGGTATTTTACTGGGCGTTTTTGCAGTAAATAACTGTAAAATTGGGGCAAAGTCATAACAGTGTACATATGACAATCCTGCATGTTTTCAATTTTAGGAGCAAAAATAAGCAGCACAAAGAACATCTACACTCCACATGAATGATTTATTCAAAGACAAACACTTTCTCTAACGCCACTTTTATGTACAGCACCCAGTGTGTCAAACGTGAATGTGAGATTCAGCTTCTAGACACCACACGACATATCAGCGTCTCCCTCTGCAGATGTGAACTTGTGCTCCGTATCTCACGCCACGCTGAGAAGAATCAGATCTCGCCGTTGCTGAATCAAGGGAAGAAGCCTGGTATATTAATGCACAGCAGGCTCTTTCCCCTTCAGTGCGATGCAGATCCCACAGTTCTGCCAGGGTGCCAAACGCTGGGCCGTGCAGATTTGCATGTGTTTATCATATGAACTCCCTGCATTGTTAAGCCAAGACACTGAAGATAAACAGAGTCAGGTCAGATTTACCTTTGCTTTTGTGACAGGCAAAGGACTTTATAAAGTAACTTCATTTTATAGGTCGGCACAGATTATTCATGAACTAATTAGAACTGATTATTAAGTTTAATATTTTTCTCCAGACTGCACATTCCATCTCTGAAATCATCATTTAATTATTGAATATCTCTTACTGTACTGTAGTTTTGTTTTTGGGGCACTCCTTAAATGAACTGAAGTTTTTATTATCTTCTGCTTTAATATAGTAATTGTCTTACTGTACTGTGAAATAATAATAATAATAATAATAATAATAATAATAATAATAATAATAATAGGGCAACACGGTGGCTCAGTGGTTAGCGCTGTCGCCTCAAAGCAAGAAGGTCTCTGGTTCGAGTCCCGGCTGGGCTAGTTGGCATTCCTGTGTGGAGTTTGCATGTTCTCCCCGTGTTCGCGTGTGTTTCCTCCGGGTGCTCCGGTTTCCCCCACAGTCCAAAGACATGCGGTATAGGTGAATTGAAAAAACTAAATTGGCCGTAGTGTATGTGTGTGAATGAGTGTGTATGGATGTTTCCCAGTACTGGGTTGCAGCTGGAAGGGCATCTGCTGTGTAAAACATATGCTAGAATAGTTGGTGGTTCATTCCGCTGTGGCGACCCATGATGAATAAAGGGACTAAACCGAAGGAAAATAAATGAATGAATGAATAATAATGATATAAATAATAATAATATTAATACTACTACTACTACTACAACTACTACTACTACTAATAATAATAAAGGTTTATTTCTCCTTGAACATACAAGGAAAGGCAGATGTCTAGAATGTCTTTGCATAAATCTGACTCTGAAAATAAACGAAAAAGTAATAAATAAATTAATGAATAAATTAATGAATGATTGAATGAATGAACAAACGAATAAATAAACAAACGAACAAACAAACAAACGAATTAATGAACAAACAAATAAATAAATAGATAAATAAATGAGTGAGCGAGCGAACAAACGAATGAATGAATGAATGAATGAATGAATGAATGAACGAACAAACAAGCGAACAAATGAATGACTGAATGAATGAATGAATGAATGAATGAATACATTTTTTTTCTAAAAAAACAATAAAAAAACAAAAAACATATATTTCTAGCTTTAAAATCTGAACAGTGGAGTATAGTTCAAAATGATTATTATTTTTTAAAATTGTATTGATTTTATTTTATTTTTTTTATGTACTTATTTATTTATTTTTACATATTTGCTGTGCTTTAACTGATGGAAAATATCGTGAATAGGCAGAAACTTTTGTAGAAAATAATGTTGAATAAAATTAGGCAAATTATGTATGAACAAATCTCTCTGTAAATAAACTTTCAGAATATAGATATGAATAAAGTTTTATGTAAGTTCTGGTGAACTGGGGATTTATTTCTTATTCATTCATTCATTTTCTTTTCGGCTTAGTCCCTTTATTAATCTGGGGTCGCCACAGCGGAATGAACCGCCAACTTATCTAGCATATGTTTTACGCAGCGGATGCCCTTTCAGCTGCAACCCATCACTGGGAAACATCCATACACACTCATTCACACACATACGCTACGGACAATTTAGCTTACCCAATTCACCTATAGCACATGTCTTTGGACTTGTGGGAGAAACCGGAGCACCCGGAGGAAACCCACGCGAACACGGGGAGAACATGCAAACTCCACACAGAAATGCCAACTGACCCAGCCGAGGCTCGAACCAGCGACCTTCTTGCTGTGAGGCGATTGTGCTACCCCCTGCGCCATGGTGACGCCCTATTTCTTATTAAAAAAAGAAATTAAAGAAATGTATTGTAACTGAAATACAGACACGTATACATCATTTTATATTTTACATATATTTCATAAACATTATGAAAAGTCAAAAAGCCTAAATTTGACAGCCTGACTCTCAATCCTAACTCTCTGTGTGGAATTCCCCAGCTAGTTAGCAAACCGTTCCTGTTTGTGACCACATTAAGTTTTAATTGATTATTGATGATATCATATGGTTTGACATAAACAGTATTTCCTGTTTAGTAATATCTCAGTGATTACAAGTAATGACATAATCATGGGAAACCACTTTTTTTCTGTTAGATCCTTAATGAGTAACATACTACATAGGCAGCTGTCTTTTAAGACATCATTCTAGCTGAAGACTGATATCTGAAGTGTCGGAAAATAAATGACTGTTGCATGTAATATGCACATTTCTGTGTGCATTGACACTAACATTGAGTCCTTACCATGTCCAATGTGATACCAGTAATTTGCAAATCAATCAATCAATCAATCAATCAATCAATCAATCAATCAATCAATCAATCAATCAATCAATCAATCAATCAATCCAATCAATCCAATCAATAAATCAATCAATCAATCAATCAATCAGTTATTACGTACCGAACCATCACTTTTAGTGATGTATTTTAGATAAATAGAAGATGTTAAACTTTCGGCAACGCCTTATACTTCAGATCCATTAAACATTCCACTGAACCAAAATAATCTACAGTGCTTCAAAATCATAGAACAGGAAGAGCTAGATAAACTTATAAATGCTTCTAAACCAGCTACATGTATGTTAGACCCAATTCCAACTAAATTACTGAAAGAATTGCTACCTGTAATAGGAGATCTTTAGGCCATGTTCCAAATCCTTTCAAGCTAGCTGTTATTAAGCCTATTATAAAGAAACCACAACTGGACCCCAGCAACTTAGGTAATTATAGGCCTATTTCAAATCTTCCATTTATGTCTAAAATACTAGAAAAAGTTGTTTCTGCCCAAGATAAACAATGTTTTTGAAGTGTTTCAGTCAGGTTTCAGGCCTCATCACAGTACAGAAACCGCATTAGTGAAAATAACCAACGATTTACTCTTAGCTGCTGACTAATGGTGCATCTCATTATTAGTTTTACTTGATCTCAGTGCTGCATTTGACACCATCGACCACAATATCCTCATAGATCGCTTAAATTCTACAGGTGTCCGGGGACAGGCTCTACAATGGTTTAAGTCATACTTAACTGACCGTTACCAGTTTGTGAATATAAATGGACAGCTTTCACAGGTCAGGCCAGTACAGTATGGGGTGCCTCAAGGATCAGTTTTAGGCCCTTTGCTGTTCACAATATACATGCTACCCCTGGGAGACATTATAAGAAGACACGGGATCAGCTTTCACTGCTATGCAGATGATACTCAATTATATATTTCAACAAACCTGATGAGACGTCTGAACTGTCTAAGCTAACTGAATGTATTAAAGATGTTAAAGACTGGATGACCAACAATTTCCTTCTCTTAAATTCAGACAAAACAGAATTATTACTTATTGGGCCTAAATCCTGTACGCAGCAGATCTCACAACTCGACCTGTAATTAGAGGGACACAAAGTTAGCTTTAGCTCTACTGTAAAAGATCTGGGTGTTATACTAGACAGCAATTTAAC
>CAIGQV010019081.1:7691088-7711553 GCA_903798115.1 Danio jaintianensis | reverse complement strand
CCAACCAACCAACCAACCAACCAACCAACCAACCAACCAACCAACCAACCAACCAACCAACCAACCAATCAATCAATCAGCCAGCCACCCAGCCAACCAATCAATCAACTCAGAAGACTCCTATCAGCCAGCACTTGTAGTGTTGATTTAGTGCAGAATGATTCAGTGTTTTTTAACAAATCAGTTGAATTAATGATTCACTTACTTACTACTTATATTAAGTAATGAATCACCACTTTTGATGAATTATTGATTCAAATACAGTAAATAACTGTCACTGCTGGCATAACATTGAAATCTGCCGAAGACTAACTAATACCTTACAAATTGTATAAACATATGTGAAAATAACTCAAATAATACATGCAAACAAAAATAAATAAATAAACTGAAAAAATATCACAATGCATAAAATCATTTTGTTGATTCTGCTTAATCACATCAACTCTCAGTGAGAACCGATTAAACTTGTATGAACAGAACTTACTAACGGTACATTTCAGATGACCATTTAGATCAAATCAGTTTTCTAGAGTAAGTTGAACGATTCCAGCATCATAACTGAGAGAAAAAGAACTATTTTACGGCTAACCGATTCAATAAAAAGATTAGCATTTTTGCAACCAAAACATTAGCACAGTTAATGGTTATTTACTTCCCAACAGGACTACATGTATAGCTCCATATGTTGCTTTTGAACCAGCCTTGGTTTCGAGTCCAAATCTGACACGATATGAATAACCAGCACACATATGGTGAGCATGTAGCTTTTGGACTGTTAGAGTCATAAGCCATATGCACATTGGCAGCAGGTGCGAGGACCATAAATGAATTCAGCCAATAACATGCAAGCTTTATGACTAAACGCAGTGCATGGAATTGTTACAAGTGGCCTTATTTGCTTGAGTTAAAAACAAACATTTGATTTTAGGGTCGTCATAGTAGCACCATTCAAAAAAGCCATGGAAAAAACATTACAACGTCATGCGAAGTTCAAGTTATTCCAAGGTGAGACCCATTTCCTGTTCCTGAGAGGCTTTGATATTTCGCTTTAATGCTTTCTTGCTCCAAGGTCAGCTGTTAGCTTTTATACGATTGAGGGAAATTCTATTCATTCAGTAGCGTTTGCTTTAGTACTTCATGCGGTGCTGTTCCTCTCAACCTGTCAAGCTACATGCTAATTTAAGGGCATCTATATTATTAGAGAAACCAGTGTACTTAGGTAGATTTTCATTCTCTCTCTTTTTTTGTTGTTAGCAAAATTGCTTCTAACTGTGAGCCGGATGTCTACGTTGTTAGCATCGAGAGGTCTGCAGTTTAATTTCTGACTCCATTTAAAAGCTTGCTTTATGAAGACCTAGGTGAACATATACGGTGCGTGGGTTTGCAATTTCACTATACACTGGGTTATATCGGCTGGTTTTCTTCTACCTCTACGGTGAGCTCAGATCAACAGAAGTCATTGAATTATCGCATATATTATTAGCTTTCATATTTGAAGCTGACTTTGTAGATTATATTTTTTACCACTGTATTTGTCTGGCCTCTAAAATAGCTTGAATATGCTTCTTCATTTTGGACTTTATAAAAAAAAAAAAAAAAAAAAAAACACAAAAATGATCAAACATCATTAAATAGTAATAGGGAATCATGGTATTGTCGTATAAAAAAAAAAAAAAATAGACATAATGTACATGCAGGTACAATTAACTCCAACTTCCAGCTGTAATGACTACATTTAAACAACAACTTCTATTCCCTTTACAGTGAATGATTTGTACATTAAAGCACTAAGGGTTAAAATAAAATGAAATGATGATTAAAATAATGAATTAGGGTGACATAGTGGCTCAGTGGTTAGCATTGTGGCCTCACAGCAAGAAGGTTGTTGGTCCCGGCTGGGTCAGTTGGCATTTCTGTGTGGAGTTTGCATGTTCTCCCTCTGTTCGTGTGGGTTTCCTCTGGGTGCTCTGGTTTCCCCCACAGTCCAAAGACATGCGCTATAGGTGAATTGAATAAACTAAATTGGCTGTAGTGTATGTGTGTGAATGTGAGAGTGTATGTGTGTTTCCCAGTACTGGGTTGCAGCTGGAAGGGCATCCGCTGTGTAAAACACATGCTGGATAAGTTGGTGGTTCATTCCGCTGTGGCGACCCCTATGAATAAAGGGACTAAGCCTGAAGGAAAATGAATGAATAAATATATAAATAAGTAAAAAAAATAAGGACTAAGAGTACTTTACTAAAAGTCATTACTAAAAGTAATACATCCTCAAAATGACTATAATCGCTGTATTAAGCATGTTAGGCAAGTAAACAATTATATTATGTTGTAAAAAAAAAAAAAAAAAAACAACAACAACATATGGCCCTGTAGTACTCCATTGTTGCATTGGTTGTCACTACCTATAAACTAAACATATATTGTAACATATTGCATGCTCATGACTTTCACAAAATCACGTTTTTTGGAGATAATATTGATATTGTTTTAAAAAGGTCACTTTAAACCTTTTTCTAAGTTTGTGTTTTCATGCCCCCAAAATTCATACAAATACCAAAGCACATAAAGAGTTTCCTATTGTTATTTAAAGCTTCATAAGACTCCATATGGCTTGATGCTCGACTTGCAATATGGAGTGTTTGGTAAGAGCCCTATGAAACATTACCTTTTTTATTCTCAATTATACATTGTCTTCACACAGTCGATTAATTTTAGGGAAAAGGTTCATATAGATAATTTGATAGCATTAACCTCTTAGATCCACTCACTAGAGAACAATGCCTAACATTTTACTTTGAAACTGAAACATCCAGAAATTTTCTGAATATTACCAGAGGTACATTTTCCAATGAGCCTGAAATGGGAACACACTGTAAAAAGCAATTAGTTGAATTGACTTAAAACTGCCTTTTTTTTTCTTTTTCTTTTTTTAAAGTAAAGTAACTACTGTAATCGCTTTTTACAGTGCATGGCAATTACTCAGCATGTTTTATGATAGAAAATCTGGCTAAATTTCCAAGTGAGATCTGGCAGACCATCAATAAATAAACCTAAAGCTATCGGTTAGTCAAAATTACACAAACACCATAAAAGTGGTCTATAAAACGAGACTTCTTAAGCCATAGGATACTCTTTCTTTGTGGAACAGAGTCATTTTTTATATTTAAAAGCTTGAAACTCACAGTTCAACTTCATGATGTGAAAGAATGTCTTTGTGTCCATGGCAAGAGAGCAAAAAAATCCTTGATTTTGAGGTCTTGGAATGACATTGCCTGAATAAACGATGACAGAATGTTCATTTTCGGGTGAAATATCCCTTTAATGGTCAGGTTGGTTTCTGGAACACTGTAGACAGTCCAGGCATGGTCTTCAAGTCCAACCAGATTCCCACCAGCTGGTAGTCTAGCTAATGACCAGCTTGGACTGGCTAATGACCAGTTAGCATATTCCAAAACACAGCTACCAACCTAAGCTGGTTTTGGCTGGATTTTCAAGCAGGGATTAGACATATGAAAATGGTATGGTTTTATGGAGTCAGATCAGTCTCAAAAATAGTACATTTACAAAATATAGTTCATACAACCACAACACAATTCAAAGTTACAAAATCCAATCTGTAAGTTCAAAACACAATGCATAAATTCAAAACATGATTCATAAATACACAAATCCAATTCATAAATTCAAAACATGATTCATAAATACACAAATCCAATTCATGAATTCAAAACATGATTCATAAATACACAAATCCAATTCATGAATTCAAAACATGATTCATAAATACACAAATCCAATTCATAAACTCAAAACACAATTCAAAACTATATAAATTTAATTTCTAAATTCAAAAACAATTAAAATATACAAAAATCCAAATAATTTGCCAAAAATATTTATGATTTTTACTTGTGAATTCACAAATTGTGTGTTGTATTTATGAACTGTGTTTTGAATTCATAAATTGGATTTGTGTATTTTTTATTTGCTTTTTGATTTTATGAATTGGATATGTGAACTTTTAAATCGTGTTTTGAATTTACAAATTGGATTTGTATATTTACAAACTCTGTTTTGAACTTACGAATTGGATTTTGTAACTGTGAATTATGTTGTGGATGTATGAATTATATTTTGTAAATGTATTATTTTTGAGACTGATCTGGCTCCATAATAACACATGGTACAACCATAGCACTTTTAAAATACCAAACACAGCATTTACAGTGAATAAAACATGCACATGCTGATCCAACAGATGTCTTCAAGAAGAAAACATAAATATGTCAACGCAGGAAAAGTTTGTCGGCATATGCAGAAATGTACAGCAAACTCACACAGGTTAAGCAGGCTACTCAAATCCAAACGTATTACCATCCTAATTAAATTCTCCAGTATGCATTCTCTCATGCATTCCACAGTGGAAATCGAATGATGTGTTGTGTATTTTCCACGTTTCCCTCCTGAGTACTTTCTTAAAGTGCTAAAGGGATCGTGCGTGAGCTTTGCCAAACTTTGAGGCATATGACTTCCCCATGCGTCTAAAAGGGATATAGATGTCCTTAATCATCGGGAAAGTGCAGACTGAGGTTTGGTGGAGCAATTTGTTCGCTGGGTTCATAACTGGCAAAGCTCAGAGAATGCCTGCCATGAATTCTATTCATAGTAAGAATGTGGGGTCTTTCATCCCTTCCGAAAACTCAAGTGAGACAGATAACACACTCTTGACGTCTCCTTGATGGTGTGAAACACAAGCGTACCCTTTCTTTCTTTCTCTCTCTCAGCAGCCCTTCCCTCTGGCCTGAGAACACTACGCTTGATCCACACCTTCTGTTATTGTTAAGGAAACACTGGAGCGTGCTCTCCAATCTAGAAAGCATTTCCCCTTGAGCCCTGGCTCTGTCCACAGCCAAAGATTGCAACCCGAGCGAGTGCAGGGAGACCGGTGAAGAAGAAAAAAAGTATATAGAAAGAATGGATCTTAAAGCCAAGGCAGGAGAGAGAATGTGAGAAATGGTTTGGCTCCGTGGCAAGAAGAAAAAAACAACATTATGAGCCGAAAGCTGGCGCGGAGTCCCAGGGAGAGTGGAAGACAAAAGAGCAATTGTGCACCACTGAACACATGGCCAAAGAAGTTAAGCAAATGTTCACAACAGCTGTAACAGCATTAAATTGGGCACCAACAATGCTATAATATGCATGTCATCCACGTCTGTTGATGAAAGCGATGGCTGGCTCAAGTTCTGTCACCATTTTGCTTCTAATGTAAGTGGAGTTCCATGTAAGTCTCATTTTCATGGGAAATCAACCAGTTGCAATCACTTACATCACTCGACATCTCTAGTTATGGGTAAATAGCATGATGTTGTTGTTTTTTGTAAAATGTTTCTTTGTCACTATGGCAGTCAAAACTGTCCAAAAATTGGTCTGTGAGTGAATATTGCATTGTTGTTTTACGTACTGTGGCAGTTCGGAAACAAAATAAGAAATAGGGTTCATTTTACCTAGAAAGTCAGCTTTTGTGAAAACATTTGCTAAATTTCAATGGGCCTGTGTTGAATTTAATTCTGTTTTTGCATTTGAAAAATAATGAGAGATCAGAGTTCATTTTGGAAGTAGATTGAAATGCAATTTCTGTGCTATAAGAGCAATCACACCAGAGTTTATTTTAATCAAACCAAACCTGCCAAGTGTGAACACAACAAGGCCCATATTTACTAACAGCTTGTACCACAAAATACCCTCTTTTGGCACTAAAAAATACTGACAGTGTTTACTAATGACTCCTTTTGTCCAAATCATGCATCTCAATGTAGTCATAATTTGTGTAAAAAGAGTGGGAAAAAGGTTGCTGGAGTTTTAGCACCTCCAGTGTTCATTCCTGTTAGAAACGATGGTGAATTTCATGTATATGTACAATTTTATGAAGTTTTGAATGAGTGCAAGTACTTATTGCTGATAGTAAGATCACATGATATTTTGAGTCATTTAAATCTAAATGTTAAATTTAAATGAGTAAATGATTTCAGCATTTCTACAATGCTGAATTCTCATTTCAGCATTTTAAAGCAGAACACAAAAATGTCAAAATCACAATATCAGGAGAGGCCATAAGACATAAGCTGTGGTCACACTGCACTTTTCACACCATAGACTTCCATTCATACGCATTTAAATTGCTGCAGACCGGAAACACCATCTCATGCGACAAGTTTCACATGTCGCTGCATTCCAAAGTTGAACATTGGTGAACTCTAACCTGCGATTTTTTGTCACATGAATGTGTGAGACCAATAGAAGATCGAATCTATACACTTAACTCCGTATGGATGGCTTTTCCAGCATGACTGATTTGCTCGGTAGCTCACCACAAATAGTGCCCGATTTGGGAGGCAGAGCAGGGGTTTGAGTCCAGTGAAGGAGCATTGTGATACCATGGTAAAAAACATGTGCTTTTCTCTTCTAGTTTGCTTTTGAAAACACTATCGATTGGGTTTATGGAATGGTGTGTTGGTCAGTCGAAAGCAAGCTGATATACACACAAAAAGCCGGCCAGCTTCTCCCATGGGCGTGGGCAAGAAATACGTTGAGAAATCATATTTGAGAAAAAACTAAAACTGCAAGACATAGTCCAGGGTACATATTTCTCGGTTCTCAAAAATGTAGCCCTGTGCACATTTTACCAATGAGCCTGGGTTACGATTACCTGTGATAGCCAGGGTCAAAGACTATCAATTCCAGCACATCCTTGATAAATTGACCAGGTGATTTGAGAGCAATTGGATACTTCATGGCAGAGGGCTACAGATTTCCCACCGGGACAGGTGATGAGGAAGCTCAGGTCCACTCAGATGGAGAAAACACCAACTTATACTAAGATAAATGAGTTAACACAAAGTTCCACACAAAGTGTCCCATGTCCCATCGTTTATGATGCCTCCAGTTGGGAATTCTTTTTTCAGGCCTGATGCTTTCTGGGCAGGTGAAATGAGGCTATTTAATGCATGTCCTAAATTTACTTCACTGCTTGCTGTCGGTGCGCTGACTTTAAAGATGGGGAGGTGAAGAAGGTCATTCTCACACAATAAGGAGGGGAATCTGCTGTCGGGCTGAGAGAGAGTCTAAGCTTAGATCTGCCTCTGGACTCTTTAATAATGATGACAATCACAATTCTGCACGCATACCATCTCACCCAGAGCCCAGACCGCAGATTGGCCATTCTGTGTCCACACACTGCTAAGACACACTCTAAAATGTTAAAAAATCTTGCCATAGGAAAAAAGGAGTACTACTAGTTGCTGTATCTTTAGTGTAGTTTACTTTAGTACCTTGTCAATTTAATACTGTTAAACTCAATGACATTATATGTAAATATGCTTGCATTTTGCTGTCAAATTAAATAGTATTACAGATTTTGTAGGCTTTTTTTTCTGTCTTTAACTGTAATTATGAACACAGTTCTCGGTGTGTACTGCTGCATGAATAAATTACTAGTTCTTTGTAATTTATTTATGTATTTTTTGCATTTTGCATTAAACTATATTGTATCCGAACATCAATATGCTTCTCAATACTGAGTAAAACCATTGTAGTAGTGGATTTACTCCTTTCATTTGATTAACTTATTTGAGATATAACATTTCACAAAAAAACACTATGATTTAAAATGGGTTTTACTTGTGTAGATTTAAAATTGCAAATAGAAAAAGAAAAATGTTTAAAAAAATGGCAATACACATTTACATTTATCAACAAATTTTGGTAAATTTTGGTCAAAATGTACCTAAATGTGTCATGACAATTAAATGAAATATATTGTGAATGTAAAAATCATATTATATGAGTTTATTATTTTTAAATGAAATTATAATTAATAGATTCACATAAAGGGTGGTGCTGTGGTGCAGTGGGTAGTGCTGTCGCCTCACAGCAAGAAGGTCGCTGGTTCTAGCCTCGGCTGGGTCAGTTGGCGTTTCTGTGTGGAGTTTGCATGTTATCCCCGTGCTGGCGTGGGTTTCCTCCGGTTGCTCTGGTTTCCCCCACAAGTCCAAAGACATACGCTATAGGTGAATTGGGTAAGCTAAATTGTATGTGTGTGCATGAGTGTGTATGGGTGTTTCCCAGTGATGGATTACAGCTGGAAGGGCATCCGCTGCATAAAACATATGCTGGATAAGTTGGTGGTTCATTCCACTGTGGCGACCCCTGATTAATAAAGGGACTAAGCCGAAAAGAAAATGAATGAATGAATGAGATTCACACAAATACATTCATAAACAATGACTACATTGTTTTTTGAGACTCGCTTTACATCAAAATCTAATATTTGTCTAATATTTGATAAACTCTGCATCATCATTATCAGTGGTGGGAATAACGGTGCTATAAATAAACGGCATTACAAACAGCAATACTGACGCTGTTACCGTTACTGACAATAAAATGCGCGTTACTGTATTATGATTGAAAACACTGAAGCGGTTTTCATGCGAGCAGCGTCTCTCTCAGCCATAGGACCTCTCTTTCTCTGGGGTGGGTGTGTGTGTGTGTGTTCAGGTCTGGGGCGGACAATTAATGGACAATTAAAATTATATTGTAAATATATTTAAAAACATATTCTATGAGTTTATATATTTTTTTATGAAAATTATAATCAATAGATTCACATAAATATATATTCATACACAATGACTACATTGCTTTTTGAGACTCGCTTTACATCAAAATCTAATATTTGTCTAATATTTGATAAAGTTTGTTTATTTATTACAGTGAAGCTGATTTGAAACAATATAAATTGGGTAAAGCACAATAAATAAAGACAAATTTTAATTTTCAGATAAGAAATTTCATGCTGGAAAGTTAAAAAATGGGCATACACATTTACATTTATCTACAAATGTTGATAAACTGTAGTCAAAATGTACCTAAATGTGTCATGACAATTAAATGAAATATATTGTGAATATAAAACATATTATATGAGTTTTAATTAATAGATTCACATAAATATAATCATAAACAACGACTACATTGTTTTTTACATTTGTCTAATATTTGATCAAGCCTGCACCATTAATTCATTATTAATTTTCTGTTTCTGAAAGCTGATTTGAAACAATATATATTAGCACTATAAATAAAGACAAAATGTGAATAAATAATGAAACTACTGCTAAATCTTGTAAAACCCCTCCATTTGTTTCAGCTTGGCACTTGAAAACTATCTTAGCCAAAAGTCATCTCGACGCAGATGGAAACGCGTACAGTGAGGTCAGTCTGAATGAATGACCCTTGAATAAAAGCATAAGCCATTCAAATGTTCTCATGTGAAAACTGAGGTGTCTGGGACATACACGCATTTGTCATCTCGTTTTATTATAGAGGAGAAATATGGAAATCCCATTAATTACACTTTAAAATAGACCAATAATTCCAGAGCCGGACCCAACATTAACAATAAGAGCTACTTCATGTGTAAATGACTAAAACACATGAGAAAAACACCCTTTCCAGGCGTTCGTTTCACTTTGTGTGGGAAGTTATGGCGAATGCTACAGAATGCCAGGCCTGGAGTCTTTCTTCAAACACAAATTGCTGTGACCTGGCTTATAGGTTTGAGAAACCAGTTCAGACCAGCACACACACACAAACCTAGTGCAAATAAACACGAGTGAATGAACACGGGCAAATCACTGGCTTTCGTCAGCGGAGTAAGGATGTTATTTCAGAAAACATAATCGTTTTTATCGAACAAAGAACGAAAACAACTGAAAATCTTACATGACATTTTTTTTTTCTTATTAAAGTGACCACCATGGAAGAATAACACACTTTCTCGGCTCCTTTTATAGTGACAGCTTTAAAATATTTACATTATGTTTTGACATTTTATTATCAGATTCATTTTAGACGCGCGTATGACTTTCAGAGAATAGCTACTTGAGTTGAATGAAGTGCAGTGAATTCACATCCTGACGGAATCTGTGCTGTGCAAACAAATACAGCTTTCCTATAGGAACCAGACAGATGTACTAAAACACACACACGTGCAAAAAAAAAAGGACACAGGAGAGTATACAATCACTAAAACACACACGCACATGCCTACACACACATACACTTAGGTAAAGGAAAACAGTGTCTCCTCACGCCTGGATGAAAGTGCCACAGTGGAATCCAATGGTGCGGTTTAGCCTTGTCTTCGGTGATACGGCAAGGACGTCCAAACAAAATACCACCTCACATTCTCTGTCAGTGCCTGTAAATGCTTAATGCGACTGTGGAAACTTTCTGTGCGTCCAGCCTTTGAGAACCGATCATCCTATATTTCACTTTTAATATTGCACTTCTCAGCACGCTCTGATTTTTGTATTAAAGCGAAGCGGTCCAGGTGTAATAAGTAGAAGTAAAATGTCATGACATCAGCAATGATTCAAACGTTCATTTTCCTGCAAATGTGATTCATCTGGACTCAAATAAAGGAACAAGTGAGGAACGGGTTTCACTGTTACGATCGTTCAGTGTTAGCCTGATTATAAAACCTCAATATGTCACTTTTTTGACATGAAAAGGAAAGGTGGAAGCTTTTTCCATCTTAGAGTAAAAAGACTTAAGAAGGTCAATTACGAGTGAACTACAAGGAATAAAAGCACTTGCTGGAAACCCAGCAAGATTAGTTTGTATGTGTGTGTGTATGCGTGTGCGTGTGTGTGTGTGTTTGCTGTCAATAAAAATCTAATAGCCGTCTAATAGTCCAAAAATAGACTATAGTCATCAGTTAGACATGAATGAATTACTACACATGTGGCGTCTGTCTAATCTGTCTATTTGATGACTTCTCTAGTTTTCGACTATTGTTAGATGTCTATTAGATTTTCACTGACAGTACCACATTGAACATTGTTTTGACCAAGATGTCTATGTTTCACTTGCAAGATGTGGTTACATTATGAGATATACACTACTTGACAAAAGTCTTGTTGCCTATCTAAGTTTTAGGAACAACAAATAATAACTTGACTTCTAGTTGATCATTTGGTATGAGAAGTGGCTTATATGAAAGGCAAAGGCCTCTCGATTACGCTTATTTTACCAAAATAAAATATGATCATGCCTTGATTTTTTATTATTTAATTAGGACAGTAAGGTTTGTCTTTGCTTAGACAAAAGTCTTGTCACTTAACAGAAATAATGTACAGTATAGAATATAAAGTCATGGTGCAGTGGAAAAAGAATGAATATTGTGTAAGACTCCCATGAGCTTGGAGGACTGCATCCATACATCTCTGCAATGACTCAAATAACTTATTAATAAAGTCATCTGGAATGGAAAAGAAAGCATTCTTGCAGGACTCCCAGAGTTCATCAATATTCTTTGGATTCATCTTCAATGCTCCCTCCTTCATCTTAGCCCAGACATGCTCAATAATGTTCATGTCTGGTGACTAGGCTGGCCAATCCTGGAGCACCTTGACCTTCTTTGCTTTAAGAACTTTGATGTGGAGTCTGAAGTATGAGAAGGAGCGCTATCCTGCTAAATAATTTGCCCTCTCCTATGGTTTGTAATGTAATGGGCAGCACAAATGTCTTGATACCTCAGGCTGGTGATGTTGCCATCCACTCTGCAGATCTCTCGTACGCCCCCATACTGAATGTAACGCCAAATCATGATTTTTCCTTCACCAAACTTGACTGATTTCTGTGAGAATCTTGGGTCCATGCAGTGTCATATATATGAGCCATGAGCCCATATACATCCAGTCGGTTGTTATCACAGAAAAAAGCCCTTCAGGCTTATACAACAGATAATCAGATAATCTGCCAATTATGTTGTGAGAGGTAATAATATTGCAATTACAAACAGCATAGGTGCAATTGTGAGATATATAGGCAAAGTATGACAGATAAGGTCATGAATGAGTAAAAGTCACTCTTTTGTCACAATGTAAGTCACAATGTCAGCTCATTTTAATATAACGTCACATATTGATTCCCTAATACATAATTCACAAATACACGCAAACGCTGGCATCTCAAACAAGACTAAACAACAATGCATCTGTGAAATTAGAAGAGACCTTATCTGGGTTTCCAGTGTAAGTTAGCTCATCTAAGCTGTCATCTTCCGAGTCCTCAGGAAGTTCTTTTATTATTTTGTCACTTCACATCTCTATTAACTAATTATGCGGGAGGTGCAGGTCCAATAACAGAAAAGATTAGTTCATCTTTGTGGAGTCTTTCAGTCCTTCTTCAACAACTGAAAGTACCATTAATTGACAGTTGATTGTGAGGCCGTCCACACAAATATATCCATTTCAAATATTTCATTCATTTTCTTTTCGGCTTAGTACCTTTATTATTCTGGGGTCGCCACAGCGGAATGAACCGCCAACTTATCCAGCATATGTTTTACGCAGCGGATGCCCTTCCAGCTGCAACCCATCACTGGGAAACACCCATACACTCTTATTCACACACATACACTACGGACAATTTTAGCTTACCCAATTTACCTACAGCGCATGTCTTTGGACTTGTGGGGGAAACCAGAGCACCCGGAGGAAACCCACGCGAACACGGGGAGAACATGCAAACTCCACACAGAAATGCCAACTGACCCAGCCGAGGCTCAAACCAGCGACCTTCTTGCTGTGAGGCAACAGCACTACCCACTGCGCCACCGCATCACCCATTTCAAATAGTGAAATTGTATATTCACATATATATATATATACCTGTAAGTCCTATATGAGCACATTTTCACAGTTTTTCATGTTAATTCCCGATGTTACTCTACTAGGCTTACGTCTTGTGTTTTTTTGACAAAATGGCAGACAGTCGAAGAGGAAGCGGGAATATCGGCATTATGATTGGCCGGATCACCTGTCAATTAAACTGCTATAGATATAAAGATATAACATTGCAACATTTACAAAAAGGTCACATTTAAAAATAAGCCTGTAATTTTGGAAGATTGTTTGTTTGTTTGTTCAGCAGAAATGTAAATTAAAGGGATAGTTCACCCAAAACAGAAAATTATATCACTTACTCACTCTTTGCTTGTTCCAAACCTGTTTCACTTTCTTTCTTCTGTTGATCATTCATTCATTCATTCATTCATTCATTTTCCTTCGGCTTAGTCCCTTTATTTATCAGGGGTCACCACGGCGGAATGAACCGCCAACTTAACCAGCATGTGTTTTACGCAGCGGATGCCCTTCCAGCTGCAACCCAGTACTGGGAAACATCCATACACACTCACGCACACACATACACTACGGCCAATTCATGGCCAATGCAAACTTCACACAGAAATTCCAACTGACCCAGCCGAGGCTTGAACCAGCAACCTTCTTGCTGTGAGGCGACAGCGCTACCCACTGCGCCACCGTGTTGCCGTGCAGGTTTTCAGATCTTCAAAATATATTATTTAGTGTTCAACAGAATACAGAAACTTACAAAGGTTTGAAACCACTTGAGGGCGAGTAGCTAAACAGTGAATACATTTAAAGTTTTGGAGAACTATTATTTTAAGCTATATTAGCGCTGTGCTAGCTGATTTATAATCTCCCTTTTTCAAGCACCTCTACTTTTTTTTGACGTTAGTTCCTGAAGTAACCAGCTTTTGTTTTGTTTTCAGTCTGTCGAAGCTCTCAAACATCAAGGGCCTCTAGCAGTCACAGAGACAGTGAATTCTGTCAGCCTGCAATGCAGCAAAAAATAACAATTAATCCTTCAAACAATGTGATGTGTTGTTAAATTGGGGGTGTGTGAAGTTTATTCCTGACAGACTGCTTTTTGCACTCAAACTGATTGCCGCTGCCACCGCTGCTGGATAATCTAGTGTGTAGGTGTGTATATGTGTGTGTGTGTTTTAATTAAAGTTACATGTGAACTGGGAGAAGTTGAATTCAGAGGAGGGAAGGTGAAAAATTGTCTCGTTTTCTTGTCTTCATTTTGAGGCTGCTTCTTATCTTCCTTTACTCTTGGCCACTGCTGAGGTTATCTCCCAAATTACTCACAGAACTCATTTATTTCTCAAATGAATCGGGCTCTTCGGAGATGGCCCCTGCCACCAGCCTTACTCCCATACAAACTTTGTGATGGTGGCTTTTCGACGAAGTAGCGACGATTCACTAGAAGTGTGATGAAAATCAAACGCTTAAATCACACTGTGTACACACAATCACAGTTTTAGTCACAATCCCCAAACACAGGCACGCATAGGTATTTAAAACCCTAATCACACATAACTGCAGCAAAATAGCAGTCACCTTACAACACATGCTAATTTGATGCTAAATTGTTTATTTCATTTTTAATGACTTTGATTCTACACTGTGAACAATTTCCTGTAGAATCTACAGTAACTGGCAGCAGTTTGCCAGTAACTTACTGTAAATAAATTACAGCAACATACTGTATTTACATTTACAGCACCATTTATGTTGATGTATATGTATTGGCAGTATTGTATATCTTTACTGTAAAATATACAGTTATTTTCACAATGCAACTTTAAAATACAGTGAAATACTGCATAACTGTCCTACAGTAAAATACGGTTCATATTACAGTTAAATACTGTAATTTACAAAAATCATTAACAGTGTACCCAACAGTGTGGGTTTCCACAGTGTTCCCCATTAGAAAATCCAGCTTAAGATAGCAGCTGTGTTTTGAAACATGGTAGCTAGTTTCCTGGGGCCAGTTGCCCCAGCAGTGCGTAAGTTAAAACGTAGCCTAGTTGTGACTTAAAGTGACACTAAGTTTCAACTTACACAAATATTTTTGTGTTGCACCACTGAATAGTTTAAATGTAACGCTAAGTTCCAACAAAAAATTTATGGCAGAACTCCCCCCATGTATAACAGTAGAAAAGAGATGACCGCGAGAATAGTTTACACTGAGGAGCTTGCGATCGTAATGAAGAATGTTCTTCCTCTACTCACAGCCTTAATTTCCTCCCAAATCTCGCATTTTTTTTCGGTTTATGAAAGAAGAGTTTAATTTTCTTTTAAGGAGTGTTTTGTGTTTATTGTATTTATCAATTAAAACGGGAATTTCTTCATGACTGAGTTGTTCTCCCTGCTCTTTTCTCTTTAGGATATAAAAAAATCAAGTTGAATGTTTTGATAACTTCATGTGTATTTCGCGTGCATTCATGGCTCGCAATGCAGGTATGTGAGTATTTTGTTATTAGTGACTGACTATTTAAATGAGTGCTATAAAAATGTCATTTATAATTTCATTTTCATAGGACAGTTATATATAGATGCATTAGTTGCAGAATTTTAAAGCAGTTAAACGATTTAAATGCTTTTTATTGGATATTACGTCATTCAATGTGACTACGCATTACTTTACGGAGAGCTTACGACCTACTAACTACAGTTTGCCTTAAGAACATGTGGTACAACTGAAGTGAGAACAAATCTAGTTACAAACTAGCTAGTAGTTACTAAACCCCTAGTGTGGACTTTACATTCCAGTTTAAGAAAGAACTTACGATCAGCTGGTGGTTTAAGCTAATCATGTTCTTGTTCATGCTAGCAAACGTCAGAATAGATTGTCTTTATACACGTTATTTTAGATTTTCAATCTTGGTCCTAATTACTCCCTGCTCTGCACATTTTGTATGTTTATCTTTGTTTCACTTGACCGCAAGTGGCCTTTAGGATATTCTGCCATGATTCCAGTTCAGAAGAAGCATGTTCAATTCAAAGGTTATTAAAGTGCATGCGACATGACTTTTATGCAAATCCCATGGCGTCATAAAAAAAAAAAAAAATATATATATATATATATATATATATGCAAGGACTAGGTTTAAGAACTGATGTTTTAGGTGGCTATCAACAAAGAAGGAAACTCTTTTCAGCCAAAGTGTATAGTAGTAATATCTGCCAAAAAAGTTAATGACGCTAAATACATAAACACATAAACAATGTGTGTACATTTTTTTTTAAGTGTGTCCACTTTGTACCACTCCTAGAGGTAGACGAATATGTATTTTGATTGGAATTAAATTGAATGCATGCAAAGTGTCTAGAAGTACTTCTGACTAACCGCTAAAAGTGATTTTTGTTGGACATGTTGTGAGAAAGTACACCAAAACCAGGTATCTATAAACTTTACCAAAACACACACATTACTATCAAAATGGCAACCTTTCCATTTGCTTGGTTTTCTGCTCACTTATAACATGGGTTAATACATTCAACAGTACTCTTGTGGCTCACTGAGTAATCCTGCAAAAGTAATGTCGAGTGTAATGGAAAAAAAGAGAGGGAAGGGTCTCAGCAAAATCTAAACACAAGTAGTCACAAAAGATGCATTCAAACATGTTACCACCAGGTTAAAATGGTAACGTGATTCACTGAAAATGCATGTTAAAACTAGGTAGAAACCTGTCCATTGACTGGATGATGCTAATTATTCAAAATCATTATACTTTGACCACTGGATAGTAACATGGAGGGGGTCCCTGTTTTGCCAAACAATAGGACACAAATCAAATATTTGTAAAGTTTACCAGTTGAATTTAATGCCACTGTTGGGAAGAGGAAAATACAAACTTGCAATAAGTAAATGTTGTGAGTTGAGAATAGACAAAAAAAATAGTGAGTAAGGAACCATCTAAAGAGTCTACGCATTTTACATGTGATACAGCAATCCTGCATTTTTACTGATAATGACAGTGAAACATACTTCCATTACAACCACGCAGCATGGGACTGTCAATATGTTACACCAGCTAGAAGTCACTTAACTTTAAAATATACCTATACGTCATTTTAATCTGTTTACACAAATAATTTACGCTGTTTTTGCTTTTTGTTGGAGGAAAATCTTAAACGCTGATTGTTCAGTTCAGGCAATGTTATAGTGTACATTATTTTAAGTCATATAAACTACTTTCATGTCTTTTTGTAGTTCATATTATTACCACTATTCAGAAGAACACATTTCAGTTGCAGAAGTAAAATCAGTTCATTAATAATCATCTTGTTTAATTCATAAAGAATACTGTCATGGTTATTTTTATAGATTTCTTTGGTTGAATATAAAATGTGAGCATTCTAAACCAGCCTTGCTGGAAAAAAAGTGCCAGGGGGTGACATTTCTGCCAAATTATTATTTTTTGCTTTTTGCTGTAACGGTGGGTCGACCGAGTCAAAATCCACATGCAGCTTTATTGATAAATCTGTGGTTGAACGGGCAAGGTCAAATCACTAGCAAAAACAATAGCAAAGGAAGGGCAAAGTCCTGGTCAACAAAACAGGCACAAAGTCAGGGCATGCAGCTAACAATCACAAAGTTTGCAAAACCAAGGCAGGGCAAAAGGCAGGCAGCAAAGACTCACAAAAAAAACTGATAAACAAGCCAGGGAGAATACCAAAATATACTGTAGGAAAATGTATAATTGTTAGCCGAAGCACAAGCGTGAGTTTGCAATGGGTGAACAGTTTAAATAATACAAGTAATAGAAAACAGGTGAAGGTATAATTAGCACAATAGGTTACGGGAAATGTAGTCACTGTTGTTTATTGACAGTGAAACTGCTCTGAAAGAACAGATTAATGGGTTGCCCCCTCACAAGGTTTTGCTTAAAACCCCCAGAGCATGCTTACCTAATCTGAAAAAAGTCCTACCTATGGAGCTTGCATTAAAATGCATTAATTTCCATATTCTGCATTATAGTAAAGGTTTATTGAGGTCATACAAGCACTGTGTAAGGATATCCATGGAAATGAATTTTTATTACCCAATAATCTTCTCATGTAATCACAATGTGTGAAAAGAAGCCTGCAGATATCGTATTTCTGATGATGTGTTTGTTAAAATGAATCATGTAGATTTTCAACTAGGTCAGCATTATTACAAAAGAGGACTTTCTTATTCCCTTTGCTCTCCAAAAGGGCTAAAGAGCACTGTTCTGGATATTACAAGCATTTGGTATGTGTTCCACAGAGAGGACAGTTGAACCAAAACATCTTGAAATGAGGAACATCCACGGCTGGAGCAGTTTTATCAAACCCTCTGCAACTTAAACTGTAAGCCAAGCAGTGCTGTGGGATTTTCCGGGGACAAATCTCTTGAGAGTGGTACTACAGAGGAATCGAGAAGATAGCCTCAGTTACGAAACACAAAAGAAAGTCGTTTTTAACTGTTTTAGAAAAATATGAACAATGACCACCGAATTATTACTTGTTCTGCCTGGCGAAAGAAAAAAAAAAAAGAACCTCAAAACTTGGCAGCATTTATTTTCTTTTTGCTCCCTCTTTCACTCTCTCTTTCCTCATCCCCATCTGTTTTCAGTTTTCTCGGCATGTGTGACAAACAGCAAAGAAATTCCAAACTCAAGTCTCTCTAACCCCAACTATCCCCTTCCCCAATCCTCCCTCCCTCCCTCACTCTTTTCTTTGGCAGGGCGGCTTGTGTCTCACATTTAATCATGATCACTTTGCCAGCCTGCAGGGCCCTTAACCAATTGTGAGAGGGGAGAGAAAGAACCCAGGACAAGAGACTGAAATGGAGAACAGGAGGTGGGGGGCTGGCATCTCTGTAGATTTGGAAGTTTAACCATGTAACCAGCATGATGCTTGCTTGGCAGCTAAAAGATATTTACTTTGTCACCACTGCAGATTTGGGCTGCGGCCAGATTTGAAAGACAGCCATTTTGGATGTCACAAGCACATCAGCTGGAGATGACGGGTTCAATAGGGTGACCTGAGGTGAAGCGGGTTGGGGGTAATAGTAAAGAATATGTTCTGGGGCTGTAAATGAATGTAATCTGGCAAATTAGTTTTGTAAATGGGGATCGAGCAGCTAATAACCCTGTTGGAGCTGTCCATTTTAAATGGGTAGCTTTTTTCTGTCATGCTAGCATGTTTCTGGATGTTCCAAGCTGGTTATTAGCTGATCAGGTAATTTGCTCCTTGATAAGCTATTAAGTTTCCATTATCACCTGGTGTGAGAAGATAATAGCTGGTTTGTTGCTCAAGATGATCTACCAGCTATAATTTTCCATTTCCATGCCAAATACAATTCCATACCAAATACAATGATATTTGTGCTAGGTTGTAGCAAAGATTCCATACAAAACAAAATGTGTAAAATAGTAATGTGCTATATATATATATATATATATATATATATATACAATAGTTCTGTCTGGTTCTTAAATCTGATTGGCTGATAGCCGTGCGATATTCCCGTAATAACAGTACCCTTCTGTATTACTCCGCCCACATAGAGTGACAGCAGATCAATAAACTTACTACTGTTGGACAACATAATGCACTTTTGAGGCTTTTTAGGTGAGAATGTAGTTGTTTAGATTGCATCTATGCAGTTTATTTATAAAGATAGTGCCTATTTTAAATATTTATAATTTCGGAGATACAGCGTGTCGGCATCCATCAGCCTGTCATACTGAGCAGTGCAAAGACGGTTGACATTGTCCATCCACAAGATGGCGACAGAGACCGCATAATAAGCCCTTAGAGGAGGTAAAATTAATGCCTAATTTCAAACTAAAGCTGATCAAATCATTATAAAACTGGTAAGTGATATTCTAAGTCGATCTCTCTCTTTTGTACGTTGTAGTGCTGTATTTATACCATAGTAATTGTAGTAATTGAGTGTGAGATGGGACTCACATATCAGGAATGTATGTATTTTGTGTTGGTACAAAGATATAACCCTGAGTTACTTTTTGGTTGGCCATCTGTTTGTTTCTAATGAGTCTCCTGTTTTCATTACTGCAGACTAGTTCAGTAAAAAGAAAGAAAGAAGAAATGCCCGCATGTGTTAAGCGTTTTTCCTTATCGCAAACACAACAGTAATCTTGTAGTATTTGCGTTGCTTTGGCTTTTTTGAGGTTAATTATTGTGATCTCCCGATTGCAACAGAGAAATACTGGGAAATGTCTTTAGACTGATGGCAATTCATGCCGTTCAGCCTTATAATCTTAAAATGTGAGCAAAATCACCTGTTTTGTCATCACTTTAGATATTACGCTAGATAATCATTCAAATACTAGTTCTAAAGTGACGTTTGTGAAGTGGTAACGGTTTCTGCTGTTCTGACCGTCAGCTGCAGATGTGAAGGAATGGCAGAAGAAAGTAGTTCCTAATACAAAATGATTTTTAGACTCTCTGTGTTTTGATATATATATATATATATATATATATATATATATATGAGCAATATCACACAAGTAGCAATGCGATATGGCTGTATATCAGCGTGGGAGGCGTGCCTTTGTGTCCCACCAGTGACGATATACAGCCATATCGCACTGCTACAAGTGTGATATTGCGTTTATACAACAGTTCGACAACATAATATTGCCGTGTATATAAAGAAGAAAATCAAACACGTAGAGTCTAAAAATCCTTTTGTGTCACGTTACTGGGAGGTATTGCAGACAGGACAAGATGAGTAGGATCCAT
>CAIGQV010019081.1:7652807-7686088 GCA_903798115.1 Danio jaintianensis | reverse complement strand
CCAGATTAATAAAGGGACTAAGCCGAAAAGAAAATGAATGAATGAATCTAGACTCTTCTATAGTTTAATAAGACCGACAAAAAATGAAATGTTTCTATTTTCTAGGCCGATATGGCTAGGAACTATACTCTCATTCTGGTGTAATAATCAAGGAACTTTGCTGCTGTACCATGGCTACAGCAGGAACAATGTTATTACACTGCACTGTTACTTAGTTACCTAGCTGGTGACTATTTTAAGGCACTGCGTAATATCATCGCACCTGTTGCAGCCATTATATAGATGCAAAGTTCCTTAATTATTACGCCAGGATGAGAATATAGTTCCTAGCCATACCTAACCATGCAAATAGCAACTTTTCTTTTTCCGTCAGTCCTAGTACATGATGTAACTACAGCAGTGTCAAGCTTAAATAATAAAATTACGGAAATATATATATATTTTTTTTTTGAGCGAGATGCTAATGGTCTAATCCAACTCAATGATTTACGCTAAGCTAAGCTAAAAGTGCCAGAACCATAGAATAGCTGAATGGGTTCAAAAAATGTGCATCTCAAGTAAGAGCTCTGGTAAATTTCTTATTTAAATGTTGACTCATTAATTGTTTAATAAGATCAACAAAAAAATGAAATGTTTTTATTTTCTAGGAATTATATTCTGGTGTAATAATCAATGTTATAAACAATCAATGTTATTACACTGCACTGTTACCTAGCTGGTCACTATTTTCAGGCACTGCGTAATATCATATAAACTTTTCATATTCTGTCACTCTTAGTACATGATGTAACTACAGAATAGTCAAGCTTTAAATAGGAAAATGAACAAAATTATTTTCTGAATTGTTTTGAGATGCTAATGGTCTAATCCGACTCAATTGTTTATGCTAAGCTAAGCTAAAAGTGCTCCCGGCTGAAGCCTAGATCAGCTGAATGGATTGAAAAATGGTGAAACTCAACTGTTTAACTCTAGGGAAGTTGTAAAATGAGCCTATTTCCAAAAAAAAAAAAGTGAAGTGTTCCTTTAACAGTCCTAAAGCATGGCCGTTATTGAGTATGCGTAGATGTACAGTCCTAGATTTCCTCCAAAATGAAGCATGGCTATGAATGAACAAGCACATCACTCATGTTTGGCTAAGATCTCAGCATTTTTGTGTTTTTATAGCCACTGCGCTAGCTGAAATGTCATCCCTGACTTCGGCCCTGTGGTGCTGACAAAGCTGTTATAGACAGATGGAGTTGATAAAAGCAGACACACAGTAGGCTCCATGTTCGCTGCCTGCCTGAAACCCTCCATTACACTGAAATGTCGCTATAGCTAGAACAAGAAAGCCTGCTCCCATAATGGGGCAATGGGCAGCGTGTTCTCAGTGAAACTATGAGGTGAGCTCCAATGTTCTTCCTTTGAGGGAGTGCTTGCATAGAATTTTGATGATCTAGGATTTTTTTTGAAGAAGAAGCACTTAAAGGAGACGTATGTCCTTTTTAAAATACTTGTCAAATAAATACCTGATGTCCCCAGAGTGTGTCTGTGAAGTTTTCGCTCAAAATAACACAAATATCCTTCATTATAGCTAGTCAAATTGGCCCATATTTGGGTGACAGAAAAAAAAACACATTCTGTTTGTGTGTGTCCCTTTAATGCAAATGAGCTGCTGCTTTCCAGAAGTAGACGGAGCCTTTACATGTTATTCTGACACCCACACTGGGAAACATCCATACACATTCATTCACACACATACACTACGGTCAATTTTAGCATACCCAATTCACCTATAGCGCATGTCTTTGGACTTGTGGGGGAAATCGGAGCACCCGGAGGAAACCCACGCGAACACGGGGAGAACATGCGTATATACATATTCATTCAATCATTCATTCATTCATTTTCTTTTCGGCTTAGTCTCTTTATTAATCTGGGGTCGCCACAGCGGGATGAACCGCCAACTTATCCAGCATATGTTTTACGCAGCGGATGCCCTTCCAGCTGCAACCCACCTGAAACCGGAGCACCCGGAGGAAACCCATGCCAACACGGGGAGAACATGCAAACTCCACACAGAAATGCCAACTGACCCAGCCGAGGCTCGAACCAGCGACTTTCTTACTGTGAGGCGAACGTGCTACCCACTGCGCCACCGCGTCGCCGTATATACATATTATTAAATCAATTTATGTAGTTGATTAAAAAAAATAATTATGAACTGCTTGGTGTAATATGGAGATTAAATGGATAGTTCACCCAAAAATGAACTTTTCCTCACTGTTTACTCTCCCTCAAGTGTTTCTGAACCTTTATGAGTTTATGACTTTCTTCTGTTGAACACAAAGGAAGATATTTTGACATCCATAATAGGAAAACCAAATACTATGGAAGTCAATAGTTGCAGGTTTTAATAATTACAGGTTTTTTTCGTCAGATTTGTTCATATTCGGGTGACTGCAAAACAAATACGTTTTTTTTTTTTATGTGTGTGTCCCTTTAATGCAAATATGCTGCTGCTTTCCAGAAGTGGGCGGAGCCTTTACATGTTATACCCTCAAGTGTTTCTAAACCTTCATGTGTTTCTTCTGTTGAACACAAATTAGGATATTTTAACATCCATAATAGAAAACCAAATACTATGGAAGTCAATATTTACAGGTTTTAAGATTTCTTAAAAATATCTTCCTTTTTGTTCAAAAGAGAGAAAATTATGGTGACAGAATTCAAATTTTTGGTGTCAGAATTAAAATTTTTGGGTGAACTATCCCTTAAAGGGGCATTAATATTACGTACTCCCAGAGAAATCTATATCGAAGTTGAAATTTAGCCACACCATATTGGTGTTTTGTAACATCTAGCTTTTATGAGGTGGGCTGTTAGCCCAACGCTCAACCCCCTACCTAGGACCAGGACATACACACATACACTACGGACAATTTAGCTTACCCAATTCACCTATAGTGCATGTCTTTGGACTGTGGGGGAAACCGGAGGAAACCCACACGAACACAGGGAGAACATGCAAACTCCACACAGAAATGCCAACTGACACTGCCAGGGCTCGAACCAGCGACCTTCTTGCTGTGAGGCGACATTGCTACTCAGTGCGCAACCATGTCGCCCTCATTAATATTACTAGTGGAGCAAAATCTATTTTCATGTGCTTACAGAGAAAGGCTTACCAAAACAATTGTACTGAGTTGTCTTTTTTCACGTTTTCTGGTTTGGTAGATCTGAGAAAAAAGGGCAGATTTTCATGATATGCCCTTTTTAAAGCACCAAGTGAGGTGACTGCTAATAATGAGATGGAAGCCTGTTTTCTCATCTCCTCGCTGAATCTTTGATGATGTGCTGCATAATTACACAACTACAAAAATGGAGACACAAATCCTAATAAGGCTTGATGAAAGCGCTCTCCTTCCGGGAACTGTCAAGAGTAAACATTACCAACCATTACCATTCTGATTATTATGCAGCATCAGTGTGCTGAAAGTCCATGCTGAAGATTTAACTTAAAAGTGCTGTGTGGAGTCATATGTATATGTGTATATGTTTGTATTTTTTTCTTGTTATTTAGGTTTAGCACATAAACAGTTGAAATCAGAATTATTGGCCCTCCTGAATTATTAGCCCCCCTGTATATGTTTTCCCCAATTTCTGTTTAAAGGAAAGAAGATTTTTTTGGACACATTTCTAAACATAATAGTTTGTTCTGTAGACAATCGGAAACAAATATTGCTTAAGGGGGCTAATAATATTGACCTTAAAATGTTTTTTATAAACATAAAAACTGCTTTTATTCTCACCGAAATAAAACTAATTAGACTTTCTCCAGAAGAAAAAAATATATATAGGAAATACTGTGGAAAATTCCTTGCTCTCTTAAACATCATTTGGTAAATATTTGAAAAAGAAAAAAAAAAAAACAGGAGGGCAAATAACTTCGAATAGTACAAGAGGCCTCACTGTAAAAAAAAAACATTAACATTTGAACCAAAAAATTAAAGTTATAATTTGCCAGGGGTATGAATAATTTCAGGCTTGACTGTATATCTAGTTCCAAGATTTTAGAAATTACAAAAACTTTTTGTAATCATGTTGAATTCATATTTTTTTATGAAGCATTCATATTGAATGCCTTCAAAGGTCATTATTTACAACACGACAGCATTACATCTTAACCACAGCGTGCGAGTACACACATTGTCATTATTCATTTATTTATTCGGCTTAGTCCCTTTATTTATCAGGGGTCGCCACAGCGGAATGAACCGCCAACTTATCCAGCATATGTTTTACGCAGCAGATGCCCTTCCAGCTGCAACCCTGTACTGGGAAACACCCATACACTCTTACATTCACACACATACACTACGGACAATTTAGCTTATTCAATTCACCTATACTGCATGTCTTTGGACTGTGGGGGAAACCGAAGCACCCAGAGGAAACATGCAAACTCCACACAGAAACGCCAACTGACCCAGCTGGGGTTCAAACCAGTGACCTTCTTGCTGCGAGGCGACAGTTCTAAACACATTTCAACATTTCAACTAAATGTTATGTTTAATGTGTTTGTTTAATAGTACTGTATGCAACTGCGTTTCTATCTTTTTGTGGTGAAAAATAAATAAAATAACTAAAAGTAACACAAAAACATGTAAATAAACTATTTTATAACTTAAATTAAACATGAACTGAAATAAAATAAAATAGTTTGGAAAGAAAAAAAATATGTTTTAGCTAGTTGCAAAGGAAACTCGAATGCAATCTCATGACAATCTGTAACATTTTTGATCTAGTGGCTAAATATGAATTTGTACAATCTCATTAATACATTTTAGTATGATTTGCTCTTCCTCAAATACAATTTGAATATAGAGGTGGGGTTTGAGGGCACACCTACTTTTAAATATCATACATTTTTCATATGAATGAATTCATGTGAATTAGCCACATAAAAAAGTTACTAATTTCATATTAAAATAACTAAATTAAGTTAAAAAGTTTAATACTAAAATATTATGTTATTATTACACTCAAATATTTTTGCTGCTTGTTCAAACTACTTACTTAAATTGAGCTGAATCAACACAATTCTTAAGTTTTTTGGGGGGACAACTTAACTGTTTATGTTCAATCAACATAAATTTGTAAAAACAATTAAGTTACTTAATCGATTTGTGTTGGAACAACATAAAGGAATTGTGTGGAACCCAGCAATTTTTTACCGTGTATATAACAAACTACACAGTGAAAAAAAAAAAAAAAAAGTTCCACACAATTCCTTCATGTTGTCCCAACACAAATTGTTAAAAGTTAACTTAACATAAAAACTGAACATGTCAAAATTAAGTTGTTCGTCCAAAGTGTTCAACTCATTTTAAAATAAGTAGTTCAAACAAGCAACAAAATAATTTTTTTGGTTCATATATTTAATAATCGTTTTATATTCAAAATATAGAGCCATATTAAAATGTATGACACTAAAATGCAAATAATAATAATAATAATAAAAAAGTAAAACATTTGCAAAACAGAAAACATTCAATCCAAATAACATGACAAATAACTGTTTAAATTAAAACCCCAAAGCATGTGTAAAAGTACACTCAAAAAATGACTTTTGCTGCTTTTTTAAACTACTTATTAAAAATGAGTTGAAACTTAACTGTTTTATGTTCAATCCATTTAAATTTGTAAAAACGAATACGTTAACCTAATTGATTTGTGTCGGGACAACATGAAGTAATTGTGTTAAACTCTGCATTTTTTATCGTTGCAGTGCAATGTTTCCACATGATGACATGAGTTCAGAGGACTATACCTGTCTGTCCAAACAATGGACAAAGACACTAACCACACAATCATATACTTGCAGAGAAAACACGCAGGCAAATCGAGCAGTTTAACTATGTGGTGCAGATCTCAAAAACAAGACCAGATGGTACTTGGTTTGAAACCTGGAGTATTATGCAGCTGTTGTTCCCTTTAGGACTACCTCGCGAACGTGCTGCTGTGAACTCCAAAAAATGCACAGATAGGAGTCCAAGCACTTCGGCGAACAGATGCGGCAACAGCAAATAGTATTGGGAGTCCATGGCAGAATCTCCTTTTACTGGTGTAACCGCATCAGATCTGTGCGGCTAATGACAACCAGCTGAGTGCTCCGAGTCGCTGTTCTGGGATGAAAACAAAATATTATGCCCTCGGTCCCCAGGCACATTTCAATCATAGGAGCCTCATTCTAAATACAATTAATCAAACTGAACACTCACTACCTGCGAAAACAAACAGCCGGTCCTGCATGGTTGACTTGCTACTGCAGCCCATGCTGACAAAGTGCTGTTGTTGTTGTTTTTTTTTTTTTTCTCATTTTCAGCACAAAAAGTAATTAGATGTTGCCTACTTGAGATGTTTAGAATAGTTTAATGATGTTAGGAACATATGAGTTCATGGGATGGACTGAGGCACATTAGTTAAACACAGAGTTAAACAGTTGACTTTTACCATTTTTAAATCCAGCTAATCTATGGTTCTGGTGGGAGCACTAAGCATAAATCATTGAATCAGATTAGACCATTAGCACCTTGTTTAAAAAATTAAGTAATTTTCCTATTTAAATCACATTTTTGAGTGTGTCTCACACAGATGAGTGGGGCTGACAAACAACCTGCAGGGACACTTTTCTCTCTATATGCACTGAACACTTTACTTAAACTCCATCTTACAAGGACTCAATAAGAAAAACTAGGTTTACCTATGAATAGTGTTGTTTTTAGCGACCTGTTTTAATTGTAGTTTCAGTCTAGTCTTTGTGTGAAGCTGACATTTGAGTTTTTATTAGTTTTAGTCACGTTCATACTTTTTTTAGTCTAGTCAGGTTTGTATACTATGACCGGGGATACAATCAGCCAGCGCAGTCGTCCCTGCATAGTAAAAAGCAACATTTTGGGTCTGCCGGTTTGTTTACTTGCAGGAGTATTTTCCATTTTCCCGCATGTTAATTCTGACCAATCGAAAAGCAGTTTAGGAAATACGTTCAATAACATGTGGATGTGGAGTGATGTGGATTTTGTCAGATGACTGCATTTTGGTTCTTTTCAACTGGTTTGGACCAAAGCAATCAGTGTGGTGTGAAAAGGACCCAAAGACGGCAGAAAAATGCTACAATGTATCATTTGTTGCCCTTGGTCCGGACCAAATGAACCGAACCACAGATGTCAAAGCACCCTTAGTCTTATTTTAGTCAGAATCACCAATGACTATTTTCGTCTAGTTTTAGTCGACAAAAACTGATGACGTTTAGTCTAATTTTAGTCAATGAAAATGGTATTTTTGTCTCTTTAAAGTAATGCAATTCTATTTAACCCAGTCAACATAATATAATTACCTAGCAGTAAAGACAAAACCAACATTTTCTTTTTAGCAAACCCATTTCAAACAAAGTTATCATATTATATTATTGTTACCTTATAGACTCAATAACACATGCATTCCAGAAAGAAGGTTTGAATTTATAACATGTATTTGACCAACCAAAAATGTTAAAAGTACACACACATAAATTAATAAAAGAAATAAAAAAAATAATAAAAAAAATAGCATCACATAACAATGCCAGAAAAAAAAATAATTTAATAAATTGATTGATTGCTACTATTTTGTTTAAATGAAACTGACCTGCACTTGAACAGGTCAGTAATTTTCCTACATTTCGTTCCGTTTTCTTGGAGTACTTTTCTTTTGTGTGCCCTTTCCTCTTTGGGACCTTTCTCATTTGGCTGATCTGACATGAGGCAGTCAGTAATAACAGATTCAAGATCTACGTAATTCCATCATAAATATATTGTTAAATTATTATGTTGTGATACTTTACTATAAGAATTATGATTCCTATTGTAAAAAAAAAATCATCACAGAAGTTCTAATGGTTTGCACTTCAAATATGCCTACCTTAAAAGCTATTCAAACATTACAAATTACATTGATATTTTGTAAATATTAACCATCAAAACCAGTGCATTTTAATGGTTTGTAATGTGTTTTTTGACATACTCCATTGAGATTTATTGGCCACAGAAGCCCAATATGACCAATATAAGACCAAAATTACAAACAATTTCATCTCCATTATAACCATTCAAACCATTATTATTTATTTATTTATTTATTTATTTATTTATTTATTTATTTATTGCAGGGATAATATTAAAACAAAACAAAATAAACAAATAAATAATAAATAACATAATAATAACAATAATAATAATAATAATAATAATAATAATAATAATAATAATAATAATAATAATAATAATAATACTATTTGAAATAAATAAATAAAAAATATAAATACGTAATATTAAATACAAAAATTATAACAAATAAATAAATAAATAAATAAATAAATAAATAAATAAATAAATAAATAAATAAATAAATAAATAAATAAATAAATAAATGAATAAATAAATAAGCAAGGAAGCAAGCTAGCAAACAAAAAATAAATAAAATAGAAAAGACCAAATCAATTGCCAGGTGACTCATGATGCTCAGTCCGGGCCTCCGCGTAATCGTAAGCAATCCATACCATAGTTTATTCTTCTTCAAATGGAAACTAGCAGCCCCAGTCAGTGATTGACACTGCCAGCAAATTAAGACCTACAAAGTGCCTCTCCTCTGATTTCTCTTCAAGCATCACCAAGCAGGGTGCAAAAGCTGTCATGTGCTCCCAAAACTACGGGCTTCTCATCGATCAATGGCGGCTGCAAGCCAAGCACCTCTATCTGCTTTCTCCCGCTCTGTGGCTAGTGGCACGTCACCAAGTGTGTTTGCAAGAGCCAATGCGCCGGCTCTGTATTGGGTTCTGTTCTCTCCTGAAATGGTGAAATAAATCTACTCCAGGTCCCGCTGGTTGACTAATCGGCCAGCCATAATTGGAAGCAGTATCTTTAGCTTTATATGCTTAACTGCTGGGGATAAGAAAAGGCAGTGATAAAGATTATGGGGAAAGTAACTTAATTAAATGCAGCCCACTTGCACTTTACTTTTGGTCTTCAGATATACAGCAATCTGTTGCGGCAAAGTGACCACAAGTCATTTATTTTGCAATTTCATGTGAAAACTGAAAAAAACAGCAACATTTATTTACTGTAAAACTATCAATTACAGGCCCGTAGCCAGCGGAGGTTCGGGTGGTTCGGAAGACCCACCCCTCACTGACAAAGGTCTAGAATTTGTCCCATACATGAGCTCATTTGTCCTATTGACTGCTATGCCATCATAAATTGTAAAAATAAGGCTTTAAGACCAAGTGAAATCCTGGTGGGACTTCAGTTAATCAGTTTTGGCCAATGCAAACAATTATTTTTCACAAGCCAACATCTACCTGTGCAAGAAAACATCTGACATAAGCGAAGTCGTCTTTCGCCACTGTATTGTTTTTAAATAGAGAAAACATTTGACAATTAACTTTAATTCTAAATCTTGGACCTTATTCTTGAAACACAACCTCACACAAACTCTTTCCATACCCCTCACTGCATACCATCAAGATGTAGCATGCACTGCACTTTAACCAATCATTACTTAAAACAATATTGCCTACAATAATTTTCTACCAACAGTCAGACTATGTGTACACCTATTCATTGTTTTCTACGTATTACTGTCAACATTGCTAATTGTATATTGTTTTGTTTTTTGGGAGTATGTTGTTGTATTTTGAACTGTCGTTGTTATTTGCACTGTCTGTATTTTGCACTGTTGTTGAATTTTGCACTGTCGTTGTATTTTGCACTGTCTGTATTTTGCACTGTCTGGAGCCAGCACCTAAGCTTTTCACTCATCATAGTACACGTGCTGCTGATGATGTGACAATAAAAGGGATTTGATTTGATTTGAAAGAAAACATGACCAATAAAAAAGTATGAAGCGCTTTTACAAGAGAGGCTAGAAAAATTGTGAAGCTCTAAATTATTATTATTATTATTATTATTATTATTATTATTATTATTATTATTATTATGTTTGGGCATCACGGTGGCGCAGTGGGTAGCACGATCGCCTGACAGCAAGAAGGTCTCTGGTTCGAGCCTCGGCTGGGTCAGTTGGCATTTCTGTGTGGAGTTTGCATGTTCTCCCCGTGTTCGAGTGGGTTTCCTCCGGGTGCTCCGGTTTCCCCCACAGTCCAAAGACATGCGCTATAGGTGAATTGGGTAAGCTAAATTGTCCGTAGTGTATGTGTGTGAATGAGTGTGTATGGATGTTTCCCAGTGATGGGTTGCAGCTGGAAGGGCATCCTCTGCATAAAACATATGCTGGATTAGTTGGAGGATTCCGCTGTGGCGACCTCAGATTAATAAAGGGACTAAGCCGAAAAGAAAATGAATGAATTAATTATTATGTTTGAATTTTTCTATTAATGTGCAGGTCAGTTTGTTATTTGCCTAATAAATTACAATAGTCTGCAGTTTTTAATTTAAAACTTTTTTTTTTTCTAATGATATATGATGTAATAATTTTGTATTTTAAAAATAAATATTTGTCATATTTCTTTATTTTAAATGTTTAGGAAATATTTTTGCACATCAAAACATGTGATTATGATGACCATCCGACAAGCTAATTCAACTAAAAATAGTGCTGTAAATGTCACCTAAATTCAGCATTTAAATCTCATAATTAAATAGAAAATGAAGCAAATAACTGCAAAATGGTCCACTTTTTAAGAAAACAGAACCATCCCTTTTACCAGGCTGGCTACGGGCCTGGGTTAATACCAAGTTTCCAATAGGTTTGTCATTTATGGTTTATTTACTTGCGAATTGCATTATGGGATCTTGATCTCTGCTCCAACAGCATTTGATGTCGAAAAGTTTAACTTTCATTTATGTTTTTATGTGTTTGAATTTATATATTGTCTGCATCAGTCATGTAAATATGGTACAAACATAATTAGCTGCCAGTATACTTTTTCTGTTTTTAATGGCTTTGTTTCTATACTAATTAACTTTAGGAACTTATTTGAAATTTAGGAACATATATATATATGAATTTTGTGATTCAAGGGTGTTTTTTATTCATTTAAACTTTCAAATTGCTTCATGGGATCTTGATCTCAGCTCTAGTGTGTGTAAAATGATGGAAAAATTACTGAAAACTCATTAACATTTTTCGAGTTTTTAAATTAATTTATATGATGCAGTGTGGGTGGATCACATAAATTAATTTCATTAAAATTACCATCATTATACATTGCATAATTTATATGTAATGTATAATGATGGTAATTTTTTTGAAATTAATTTATATTATCCACCCACACTCAAAAAAAATTAAAAAAAAAAAATAAAATATATATATATATATATATATATTTTTTTTTTCTGTTTGTTTAAAATACTTATTTAAAATGAGCTGAACCAACACAATTCTTGAAACAACTTAATTGTTTCATGTTCAATCCACTTAAACTTGTAATAAAAACAATTATGTTAACCTAATCGATTTGTGTTGGGACAACATGAAGGAATTATGTGGAACCCAGGATTTTTTACCGTGCTGATTTTGTTTTCACTTCAAACTATTTGAAATGTCAATAAAAGATGCTTTTTGTTAAACTTTTCAACATCATAAATAACAGAGATCAATGGTGCAATTAGAAAGTGTATTGATAAATGAATAACAAAATGAGGAAAACTGTTCATTAATAACAATATAGTGCTAAAATTTTAAGGCAACAAAACTTCAGGACATTTTTGAGTTTACTCAACTAAACCGAGTCAAGTGCAGTAATTGGGTTGAAAGTTGAGTCAACTCAAAAATGTCCTGAAGTTTGTTGCCTTAAAAACTTAAGTTGAGTCAACTTCTTTTTTTTTTAAACAGTGTTTATATATTATATATTAGATATGGCAATAAAAGTCACTTTGTTAAACTGTTTAGCTAACAGAGAGATTAAGGTCCCACATTGCTGTTCAAAAGTGTAAATAAACAGAAAGCATGTTAATTACAAATTAAATTAAATACAATTTTAACACAGACCGAGCTTATCTGAATTTCTTTGCAGTGCAAATAATCAGTGCTGAGGAGAAAGTAAATGGATTGTCATTCATTCATTCATTCATTTTCTTTTCGGCTTAGTCCCTTTATTAATCTGGGGTCGCCACAGCGGAATGAACTGCCAACTTATCCAGCATATGTTTTACGCAGCGGATGCCCTTCCAGCCGCAACCCATCCCTGGGAAACATCCATACACACTCATTCACACACATACACTACGGACAATTTAGCTCACCCAATTCACCTAGCACATGTCTTCGAACCAGCGACCTTCTTGCTGTGAGGCGATTGTGCTACCCACTGCGCCACCGTGAGGCCATGGATTGTCATATCAAATCTAAAACTTATGTCATCATTTTTCCCTCTCTAGTTTTTCCAAATACGTTTTGTTCACTCAAAAAATTACGTTTGCTCTTTGTTCATTTAAAATGAGCTGAAACAACACAATTCTTGAGATTTTTTTGGGACAACTTAATTGGGTTATGTTCAATCCACTTAATAATAATTAAAAAAAACTAAGTTAACATAATTAATTTGTGTTGGGAGAACATGAAAGAATTGTGTGGAACCCAGCATTTTTTACAGTGTATAACAGGAACCATAGTGCTTTCTGTGAGCAACTTCACTTCACATGTTGGGATATCATAAAATGATGCCTTCATCTATATTCTGAGTGAGTTATATTCACGCATACACATTTTTTATACGATTAACATACTTTTCCTTCCAGACAGTTAATTTTTAGTAGCAATAAAACTGAGGGCTCCTAAAATTTTGACATTCAACCTGCATTGCGTGTCGTTTGTGATCATATTTTCTAAAGTTATGGCCAGTAGTGCAGCGCACCAATAATGTTTGCAGCTGTAGGAACTAAATATATACATACTAAATATATAAGTATGTAGATTCCACCTTCAACCACTTTGGATACATCCACATGAATGGTTCAACTGTTTTCATTAATTTATTCATTTTCCTTCAGCTTAGTCCCTGATTATCAGAGGTCGCCACAGTGGAATGAACCGGCAACTATTCTGGCATATGTTTTACGCAGCGGATGCCCTTCCAGCTGCAACTCAGTACTGTTTTCAGTCATGATAAAAATTTGTCGATATTTATAAGGCTGAAGAATTTCACAGCAGTTTAATGTTGTGCTGGCTAATCTCTGCATCTTGTTCTATTGTGTTACAGGAGTCTGTGACAGTTCAGCTCAAAAATTCCCCCCAGTTCATTAATTAAAGTATGTCAAATCTGTCACTTTTTAAGTATGAGCAAAGCATGCATGTCTGTAACTTTAAATGCAAATGAGCTCCTGCTCCCCACCCCTTTTTAGAAGAGGACGGGGCCTTTGCTGCTTCAGAGAACAAAACTGGAGAATCTCATAAATTGAACTGTTAAAAATACTAGAGTTCAATAAAAGTTTTTTTACATTTATTTATTCATTTTAATTAAACTGTAAATGATCATCGCAAAGTAGTGTCATTTCATGATGCATCTCATTAATTTAGCAAAAAAACAACAACATATATTATTCAAAATTATGCGATATTGTAATTGTTTTAAGCACCAACGTTTTCAAACTTGAAACAACCACAAGAGGAGTTTAGGGCATATCTCAAAAGTGCAAAATGCACAAATTTATATTATTATTATTATTATTATTATTATTATTATTATTATTATTATATAAAATGCAAATGTTTATTTTTAAATATTTTGTGATATCTAAATAATTTTTTTCAACATATGGTATAATGCATTATTTCAAATCATATCCATGTTACAAATTGATTAATATAATGAAATAAACCTATATTTATTTATTTATCTATATATTTATATATTTATTTATCTATCTATTTATTTATTTAACTATTTTTATTTATTTATTTATTTATTTATTTATTTATTTATTTATTTATTCATTCATTCATTCATTCATTCATACATTTATTTAACACTTTTAAAACAATCTCTAACTTTACTCATGTTTGGATCCTCAAATTGTTCTTCTGTGCTTAAAACATTTCGACATTGAATAATATCATAATTACTTTTAAAAAGTATGTTTTAAATGGCTAATAAAACTGTGACCAGTATGTACGTGCGATTAAAAAAATAAAAAATCTCCCTAAAGCACCTTTTTTTGATTATGCTAGAAGACTGTGATAAGAAATTGCCTGTTTAATAGGCTGATTTTATGAGGCTGATATGAGCCGTGATAAGGTGTAACATTGCTCTAGGTGTATCTTGCCAATATTTTCTTTGGCTCTGTATCCTACTGAAAATTAAGATAGTAGATTCTGAGATGATGTAATCAACCACAGTGGAGTGAGAATCTTTTGTATTATGATATAATATGATTACAGATGTCTGAGTGCTTGTAATCTTGAATTCTTGTCACTTTTTGGACAGAAAGTGAAGTTTCTTCGAAATTCTAGCCTATTGTATCTTCAAATCAGACATTACATCCAGGAGAGGTTCATTACTACATGCACAAATATGAAATACACACTGAAAAAAGAAAAAAAATGAATTTGTTAAAGCTAAAAAATTGTTTTTCTCAAGGTATAATTTAACTTTAGCTCAAAGTTTAAAATATAATGAACTCTAAAAACAAAAGTAAGTATTGTGGTCAAGAAAAAAAAAAATTACATATACACAAAGTAAAAATATTGTTTATTACAGAGACCACCAATAATTTATATTTATTTTTGTATAATGCCAATTTTTATTTTGAACAAACAAACAAACAAACATCTTTTTACCCTTACATCCAATTATAATTTTAGAATTAAATACAATTAAGTATATTAAAATAATATATTATATTTAAAATATATATACAGTATACAAGTATAATTTTGTTTGGAACAACCTAAAAAAAAATACTGTAATTTCTTACAGCTAAATGTATTAGTTTTCTTCAAATGATAGTAGTTTTAAATTGGTTAAAACTGAAAAATTAATTTTAATCAAAAATATTTATTCTGCCCAATGAAAAAAAAAGGTTTAATATTGTAACAGATTTTGTTTTTTTATAGATAATGAATAAATTAAATTAGTCTGCTTCAACTTAAATATTTATTTAAACATTCAAAGTAAAGTTGTACTTTGGACTAAATTATAATACATACATGTAATATTACACTATTGTTAGTTATTTTATTTTAAAGATTTGAGAAAAGCTGCTGGTGCTTTCGTTTATAAATGTCACATATAAAACATTACAAATACACAAACATTTTATAGCACATAAGCAGTACATTTTTTCATATGATCACATGACATGAAAACTGCTGCATTGCAAAACATATCCATACATTAGCAGTTATTTTGTGAAGTTATATTTTTTATTTTTACCCGTTTTATTTATGCTTTTAAATTGCATTATGTGACCTTGATCTTTCTTCCAACAACTTTTAACCTTGAGAAGTTGGAAAAGGTGACTTTTATTAACATTTTTAATAGTTTAAAGTGATATATTGTCTGGGTTGGTGTTTTATATTACGTTACAAAAAACTGCCAGTGCATTTTCTGTTGTTTGACAGACTTATTTCCCTATATATTATTTCTTATACATTATATTTTAAACTACTAAAATGTCAATGTTTCCCAGTGATGGGTTGCAGCTGGAAGGGCATCCTTCCATATATATATATATATTTTTTTTAATCCAATATGAAAATGTACTTTGAATGAAAGACACAGTAGTTTAGCTTTTCTCAGTGTATAATGCACATTATGTTTACTATCATTCACATCAACATATGTTACGAAAGTCATCGGTTTGATCTTCCATTCCACTGCGCAGGCTTCTCTCGCTTTCCATCAGAGTACAGAGATTACGTTGACCTCTCTGTATATCAAAGGTTCGGTATCTGTATTTTATCAATTTTAAAGAGCCTCCGCTGAATTCAATACAGAAAAGGTCTCTTTGTCCGGCACAATAGTGAGTCTGATTGATGGGACTCCTGAAAGAACTGCCAGAACAGAACAGGACCCTCTATTTCAATTCCCCCCGTAGGAGATGAGTTTTGTCAGTTGTCAAAATGGAGAGCAGGAGGGAAAGAGAGGCTGATTTAGTCTTCCTTTCAGACAGACAAGAGCCGCCATAGACCTATGATAATATATTACAGGCTAATGGTGCAAATCAGCAACAATTGGATCAAAGATTGTTCAGCGTCCATGAAGAGTTCTACCTGAAATCTTTCTTTAAATGTTCTGTGGATTTGATTGGATTCAGTGGTTTGAAAAGACACATCATCAAAAGACCTGATAATGTTTTTTTTTTTTTCATCATATTTGAATGTTTTTCTTCTGGGCTCGTCTGGAGATAGTTAATAGTTCTGGGGAGAATTAGTTAATTGCTGGGTTTCAGTGACCGAGCACCAGGTGTGGCCATTATATTTGTAATATTTGGTAATATTTTCAACCCAGGCTCATTGGAGATACAGTTGAAGTCTGAATTATTAGCCCTCCTGAATTATTAGCCCCCCTGTATATTTTTACCCCAATTTCTGTTTAACGGAAAGAAAAAAAATTTCAACACATTTCTAAATATAATAAATTTAATAACTAATTTCTAATAACTGATTTATTTAGTCTTTGCCATGATGACAGTACAGAATATTTTACTAGATATTTTTTAAGATACACTGTAAAAAATGTTAAGCCTGTAAAACAAAAAAACAAACAGAATCCTTATTTCCATTCGCTTTTTTTTGTTCACTCAACTTTTGAAAACCTCAGCTGCATTGACCTAAAATTATTTCTCAGTAATACAAAAAAACATTTAGATGGGTTAACATAAGATTATTCGTTTTCTGGAGAGGTGAACTACTCTGTAACAAAACGTTTTAAGTTGTGCCAACTGAACTTTTTTGTCTGCAGAACTGGAATGCCTGAAGTTGAGTAAACAAACAAAAAAACATAATCCTTATTTCCTTTCATTTTTTCTTGTTTACTTAACTTTTAAAAACATCAGTTTTACTGAAATAAAATGTCTGAAGTTGACTGAACAAAAAAAACTCTTTTGGAAATTGGTACTAATAAATAATACATTGTCAGAACAAACAAAAATAGTTCAATTGAAAATTAAAAAAAATGTTAACAAAACATTTATTAGACACAGAATTAGAAGCAGGACAGGAGGCAAAACAACAATAACGGTAAACAAGACAAGGATCAAAACATGGCAGGACAAACAGGGAAAAATGCTTTGTAATGCTTCACAGGGAAAAACAAGACTCAGCAAAGAGTCATGAGCTTGTGTGTGTGTAATCAGGAGAAAGCAGAAACTGATTCCTCCATTTGAAAATTAGATTTTCATGAAAATTAAATATCAAACACATTTGATTTCTCATTTGAGAATGCATTTTGATTTATTGTTTGATCGTTTGAGCGTTTGATTTATCATTTGGGTAGTTGTTTTGAAAGTTCGATTTATTATTTGATCTTTTTAGGCATTTGAATTTTCATTTTAATTTTGTTAGGAAAAACTTCCATATATATATATATATATATATACACACATAACAGTTAAATACAAATTAACAGTCCACATGCGCTAAGCGTTCATTTTTGTAGAGCAAACTAGGTAAATGTAAGATAAAAATTCACATTAAAAGTCTTTCTGCAGCTGTTTTACTGAATTTTACTGATTTTTGCCAAACCGACAAAAAAACCCCAAGTAATTTCAGCTTTTTTCAAGTTTTTTTTTTTTTTCCAAGGATTTTTTACAGTGTACTAGTATTCAGCTTAAAGTGACTTTCAAAGGCTTAACTAGACTAATTAAGCTAACTAGGCAAGTTAGGGTAATTAGGCAAGTAATTGCATAATGATGGTTTGTTCTGTAGACAATTAAAAAATAAAATTGCTTAAGGAGGCTAATAATATTGACCTTACTGCTTTTATTGTAGCTGAAAAAACAAAACAAATAAGAATTTCTCCAGAAGAAAAAATATTATCGGAAACAATGTGAAAAATTCCTTGCTCTGTTAAACATCATTTGGGAAATACTTGAAAAAAAAAAAAAAAATCACAGGGCTAATAATTTTGACTTCAACTGTATGTGCCCAGGACTACATTTTTGAGAACCGACAAAATGTAGTGCTTAGAGTTTTTGTTTTCACAAATCCACAAGAGGCACCGTATATATTTTGACAATGTCAAATATGTTACCAAGGCATGTTTTCTCATATGTGCCATTTCTTAACGGTCAGTGGTAACTCCCTATAGTGTTCGTTTTACACACAAAATGCAGCCGTATGTACCTGCTTGCACATACTTCTCGGTTCTCAAAAATGTAGCTCTAGGCACATATTTACTGGAAAAAAAAGACTAATTGGATTTACTATTTTTTAAGGTAAGTGTTTGCAAACATGGGCTGAACATGAGCTGAATTTAAACAAGCAAAGTAAATGTAGTAATGTTCTTTATTTATATTATTAACTTAATTTGTTTGTTTAAACTCAGCCCATATTGCATCCACTTACCTTTAAAAAAAATTGTAAATCCAATTAATCGTTTTTGTCAGTGTTCCCAATGAGCCTGTGCTGAATATTTTCTTCACAAATGCACACATGCAAAAGAAAAAAAAAACTTCACTCTAAAAAAATCTTGTTTTTTTCAGTCCAAATTTGGGTAAAATATGAAAAAAAAAAAAAGATTCTGCCTATAAACTGAATTAACAAATGTAACCCAGCAGTTTAGTTTGCCTATCCAATAAGGTTTAAGTTGTTACAATACTTTCAAAACTGTAGTTTTACTAAGTAATTATAAAGTATTATGGCACACAGTGTTGGGTAAGTTACTAATTAATAATTACATCGTTAAAATTGTATTTAAACTGCTTTTCTAATTGCTTTGTCTGAAAACTAACTTAGTTACTGAATAAGTAAAAAATATCTGACTAACAAACAATATATATTTACAAATACTCTGCTTCTCAGAATTTAAGTAAATAACCACCCTGTTTCACCAAGTTCTGGGAACATTATTTATTGGTTGCAAAAAATAAGTTACAAATAACCAAGAGAAAGCGTTTGATATAAATCATTTTTATATAACCACTCAACATTTTGGAACGATATTTTATAGCTGCAAAAAATAATCTAAAAAGAATGTTGACCTTCTTTTTATTTATTTTATTCATTTTCTTTTCGGCTTAGTTCCTTTATTAATCTGGGGTCGCCTCAGCGGAACCGCCAACTTATCTAGCATATGTTTTAAGCAGCAGATGCCCTTCCAGCAGCAACCTATCACTGGGAAACACCCATACACACTCCTTCACACACATACACTACGGACAATTTACCTTACCCAATTCACCTATAGTGCATGTCTTTGGACTTGTGGGGGAAACTGGAGCAGCTGAAGGAAACCCACGCGAACACGGGGAGAACATGCAAACTCCACACAGAAATGCCTACTGACACAGCCGAACCAGCGACCTTCTTGCTGTGAGGCGACAGCGCTACCCACTTAGCCCCCGCGCCGCCCCGACCTAACATTATTATTATTTATTTATTTATTTTTCTGTTGGCTTTGTTAAATAAAAATTTGGTTTATATATGTGGTGAATACCATTTTTTGCCATTGACTTATTTAGCAAATGTATGTATTTCTTTTCATGTATTAAATTATTTTCTATTCGGGTCACCTAAATTTATTTACAGGGGATTTAGAAATTTTGCAAGCCCTGAGTATTTTGAAACAATATATTGTATATAAAAATAAAAATAAACCATAGACATTATATTGTAAAAGAAATAATATAGAGATAATTAAATTATTAAAATAATAGAGAATGTACTGCAGTTTATTACCAGGTTTTTGTACAATCATTTTTAACACCAACCCAAATGATATATATATCACTTTAAACTATTAAAAATGTCAATAAAAGTCACTTTTCCAAACATTTCAACATCACAATTTGTTGGATGAAAGATCAAGTTCCCATAATGCTATTTAAAACATGAATAACAAAGTATGTAAAACTATTAATTTACTGATTGTTTTTTACAGTGCAGCACTGCTAGAGATCAAACGTCTAGCTGTGCAGACCTAGTAATACTGTTACTCTCAGCAGAAAACAATTAACATAAACACAAATCCTGCCATAAGCCTGTTAGCATGCATAGCATTAGCCCTTGATATTCGTACGAAGGTGTGTTAGGACACGCAGAGCTTTGTTAAAAAGGAACGAGGAGGTCTCGAGTCTGTTTTCTCTGTTTAACATGGCATGTCCTCTGGCAGCCTGCCCTGCTCTACCATCGCCTCCTACAGCTTGTGTTTATCCTAATAAAGAACAGAGCCAAAAAAAAAAATCTCTCTGCAGAAAGAAAGAAAATACATTCAAATAGCTCTTCATCACCTGCAACTTCCAAAGATTGACAGGTATTTCCTACAATGGTAATTAAAGAAACATAAAACAGGCACGTGGGATGACAACCAAAAGCCAGTCAAAACAGATATACATAACAACAACAAAGGTGGAAGCGAGAGACGTAACAAGATCCACAGCGACCTTTGACCTTTGCTTCTATTGTTTAACATTTTTTCAACAAGAGCGGCTTTTGTCCCCTGTCACTTATATATCCCAACAAAAGCAGTCAGAAGACCGGATCTCTGTTTACTGACGGACGCTAGCTATATTGTACTCAGACGTCAATGTCAATACAAAGCTTTTAGCTGGCACGGTTTAGCCTTTAAAGCAGCTAAAGACTAATATATCCTGTTGTCTTTGTTATCAGAGCTAAAACAGGTCAAAAGTTCTCATAAATTACCAGAAACAAATGTTCTAGTTTAAAGTCTTTTAGGGTTTACTAAGGTCTTACTAAGCGTAGCCACTATCTGTTTTGTTATTCTCTGCACCCTCTGCCTCTGAGGAACTGCATTTTAGAGGTTTCCCTCCCTGACTGCTTTTATTTGCGTGGCGTAGCCTGGGAAATTACTATCCTGGAGGGATTCTGATCAGACCATGTCAACTTAATGCAATCGTAACCCAGAAAGAGGAAACATATTCTCTGACTCGACACACGAGTGTTCCAGAAGGAAATCTGCTAAATCGGAGAGTGAATATATATGTAGCTGTTCGCAGATGTTGCAAAGGCTGTTTAAACTATTAAACGCATGTCTGTCATGTGTGATCGCCGTACTTTTTCAATTCAATTAAATTCATCTTTATTTCTATAGCGCTTTTACAATGTAGATTGTGTCAAAGCAGCTTCACATAGAAGATTATAGTGAATTGGAATGGTGTCCGTTCAGTTTTTAGAGTTTAAGTTCAGTTCAGTTCAGTGTGGTTTAATTTTTCACTGCTGAGAGTCCAAACACTGAAGAGCAAATCCATCGATGCGCAGCTTACTTGCGTACTTGAGTCTGACAGAAGCTGTATTCATTGAGGTTGGTGGATAACACTGTATTATGAAACTAGGTTTATTTATTTATTTATTTATTTATGAAAATCATGAGGGTTGGTATTGGACAATTAATCTATTGATCAGTTAATTGTCAGAAAAGGTGCTGCACTACACAATTGATCGTGTATATGGTTTAAATTAAGCCATGTATAAAACTATTATTTTTATTATTGGTGATTTTATTTTTATTATTGATGATTTTATTTTTATTATTAATGATTTTGTTTTATTTTTTGTATATATATATATATATATATATATATATATATATATATATATATATAGACATTGCATCACTTTTTGTATTATAAATTTCTTCTTTGTAAATAACTGTGAATTAGTAATTATGAATATTCTGTTAAATAAATAAATAAATAAATAAATAAATAAATAAATAAATAAATAAATTGGGCAGGAATGCAGACCTGGCAACCCTGTCTGTGTGAATGTATTCCAAATATATAAGATTTACAATGTTACTGCCAAACAGCAGTTAAGTTAAGTTAAGTTAAGTTAAGTTAAGTTAAGTTATAAACAGGAAGCTGTGACCGTTTTCTTTTTATTATTATTATTATTATTATTATTATTATTATTATTATTATTATTGTGACGCAGTTCCTAAGGAAACGGAATATTAAATGAGAAAACAGTGGGTGTGGCTTGTTGTTTTTTCTACTGATGGCTGATTGGATGTAGTAAAGTAGGCATTTCATTCAGAAAGATTGGAAAAAGGGTTTGGGGAGAGTTATTATATGGACAGTTGAAGGGCCGAGGTTAAGTTTTTTAACCACGCCTAATACGCCCAATATTTTTTTCACAGCTGCACAGATGAATTGCTTGCCACAAAACTAGCAATGTGAGCTAACCAAATCAATATCAATAGTTTTTGTTCCATGTGTACTTTAAGTTAAGTTAAATGTACTAACTGTAACTGCTCAGCAAAAGTAGTTCTTGGGTAGTTCCACTTCAAATTCAGCTCCCCCTTTTTAATGGACATTAAAAAACAGGGCATTTCAACACAGACCATTGTTTAAGAGACCACAGCGAATTCACAGAAACATAATAAAGTATTTCCCCTGAAAATATGCACACCGTGTACTGTATACAAGCTCAATTATATAAACACAGTTGATTTTCTCTGGTTCTACCCCAGTTAATAATGCAGCATGTACAGAGTGTCCCTGAGCTCCCTGCGCAACAAAAGGAATGGAGTTACGGCAGGGCTGAAGTTTGTTTGCATTTTGCAAGCATCAGCACAGGAGGGCAGCCTGGCTGGATCCACGCTACAGTGACTTAATCAGTATCGTGGGCTTGTTGACTCTGCAGGTGAAGCGGAGAGGTGAGACTGTCAGCACTAACATCACAGTACACGCATCACGATGCAGCTTACTAATATCTGATTGATGTCAGGCAGGCCACGAGGACAGGTAAACGCATACTGGCACAAAAACGGAAAAAAAAAAAAAAAGATGTGAATAGTGTCACCATTTCCACAGGTTTGCATCATAGATGCAATACATATAAAAAATTATGACAAAGAACAAGCTTTTTTTTTAACATGTAACAACAGACAAATGTTTCAGAGCTAGTTTCTATTTTCTATCATTTCTTTTCCACATAATAATGATATATTAGGACTCGCGTTTACAGATTTATTGCAATCAATTGGGATAAAGCAAAACGTCATTGGTCCAACCCATCGCTTAAAGCATACATTAGATCTAATTTTGGAGTTGAGGATGGAATTGAGGTCATTGATATAGACATTATACCACAAAGTGATGATGTAACAGATGTAACAGATCACCACTTATATTATCACTACCACTTATTGTATAAGATACCTGAAATTTGCACAGATATAGCCGATCTGCACAGATATATCGACCTGGTAGAACTATCGTTCCGTCCACTAAAGACAAATTTACAAATAACTTACCTGATCTTTCTCGATTTATAAGTGTGCCCACAAACGCAAATGAACCTTGATATAGGAACTAGCAGTATGGATGTTGTCTTCACTAACACACTAAATACTGTGGCACCCATCAAATAAAAAAAAGGCTAGAGAGAATAAAACTACACCATGATATACAGCAGAGAAAATAAGTATTGAACACGTCACCATTTTTCTCAGAAAACATATTTCTAAAGGTGTCATTGAACCAAAGAAATGCATATATGCAAAGAAAACTAAACTAATTAGTTTACAAATTAAGTTCTGTGTGATAAAATGAAAGGACACAAGGAAAAAGTATTGAACATATGAAGAAAGGGAGGTGTAGAAAGGCAGTGAAAGCCCAGACAGCAGCTGAAATCTCTCAGTAGTTATTCAGCAATCCTCTGCCCTTCGTCCTTGTAAATTAATATTAGCTGCTTCAGTCCAACATTTACATTAGCAGGATGATGAAGATGAAACCAGGGTGGACATTTCAGCAAGACAATGATCCAAATCACAGCCAAGGAAACTCTCAAATGCTTTCAGAGAAAGAAAATCAAGCTGTAGAATGGCCCAGCCAATCACCTGCCCTGAATCCAATAGAAAATTCAAATTAAAGATCAGATTTAATAGACGAGACCCACAGAACCATCAAGATTTTTACACTCTGTTGAAGTCTGTGAAAAACTCACACCTGAACAATTCATGTGACTTCATTCTCCATATGAGAGGCGACTTTAACCTGCCATCACCAAAAAAGCCTTTTATACAAAGTATTAAATACATTTCAGTAGTTCAGTACTGGGCTGCACGGTGGCGCAGTGGGTAGCACTTTCGCCTCACAGCAAGAAGGTCACTGGTTTGAGCCTCGGCTGGGTCAGTTGGCGTTTCTGTGTGGAGTTTGCATGTTCTCCCCGTGTTCGCGTGGGTTTCCTCTGGGTGCTCCGGTTTCCCCCACAGTCCAAAGACATGCGGTATAGGCGAATTGGGTAGGCTAAATTGTCCGTAGTGTATGTGAGTGTGTATGGATGTTTCCCAGTGATGGGTTGCAGCTGGAAGGGCATCTGCTGCGTAAACCATATGCTGGATAAGTTGGCGGTTCATTCCGCTGTGGCGTCCCCAGATTAATAAAGGGACTAAGCCGAAAAGAAAATGAATGAATGAATAGTTCAGTACTTTCTCCTGTGTCATTACACTGTTACTACACATAACAAAAGTTTCAGATTTTTTTTTTGGTTTTGTTTTGTTTTGTTTTATTTGTATGTTTGTATTGTTTGGGTTTTTACCAAAATCTGGTTCAATTCTATGTCAACAGCTCATTTAGAAATATTATTCCCAGGAAAAAAACATGACGTGTTCAATACCTGTTTTCCCCGCTTTCTGGACAGTCAAAATGATTAGGCCTCCTGTGAAATTGTGAAAAAAATTATTGTCTACTAAAAATATTGACCTTACATTTTTTATTTATTTATTATATACTGATTTTATTCCAGCCGAACTAAAATAAATAAGACTTTGCACAGAAGAAAAAATATTACAGGAAATACTGTGAAAATGTTTTTGGTCTGTTAAACATCACTTGGGAAATATTTGAAAAAATAATAAAGATTTCACAGGAGGGCTAATCATTTTGACTTCAACTGCACATCTGTAGGTCATGTCTAAATTCCCATGACACTTCCTTCCTTCCTTTATACCAAACCTGTAAAGTAAAAAAAAAAATCAGGTTGTAGCAGCACAGAAGGTTCTAGTCACCCAGAGTTACCTCCATTTGTGAACATGTTGTAAATGCGTTGCATTATAAATTAACACAGTGATGTTGCGTGACACTTGAACATACAAACAGAAGTCCAAAAATACAACAAAAGACATCTGGAGCTCAGCTGTATGAACGAAATCTTTGCTTTCAAGGTGAAACGCGGGTGATGTTGAAAGCTTGCTCATTTATGAGTGTGCTTTTTAAACATTAACCACATAAACAATATTTTTCTAAGGAATATCTGTGATCCAGGGGTATTCGAGAACAAACTAGCTGAGGAGACCAACAAAACATAAGTATTTGAATGCACAGGGTATAGAAACATAAGCTACAAATCTGATAAACTCTTTACTTTTAATCAAAATTGTGTTACAAATGTGCTTTCTTTTCTCTAAATGTATATGCAGCAGGCGGCACGGTCGCTGGTTCGAGCCTCGGCTGGGTCAGTTGGCATTTCTGTGTGGAGTTTTCATGTTCTCCTCGTGTTCTCTTGGGTTTCCTCCTGGTGCTTCGGTTTCCCCCACACGTCCAAAGACATGCGCTATATGTCTTATACCCCTGATTAATAAAGGGACTAAGCCGAAAAGAAAATGAATGAATGTATGAATGTATATGCAGCAGAAAACATCCAATTACTCAGTTGTTACATTGTAAGTAAAATATGCTAATTGTAAATTAAGACAAACACAACAAAAAAGGTTGCAGCTGAGTCTATATTTGATTGCACAATCAAGCATATTGCTTCAATAAGCTATTCATGAAATGTTTTGGCAAGTCCAGATTTTTTCTTTCTTTCTAAGAATAAGCAAAAAAGTGCATGAACTTGCATTTCTTCTCACTTTGCTTAAATTCTTGAACCTTACAAACACCGTGTGTAGAATACTGAGCCGGGTTTGTGTTTTCAAGCAAAATATTCCAATATTTAGCTTCATTTCGTGCACACACATAGGTTATAATCTCAAATACACATCTCTAACCTCAAACAATATAATATACAAATGATTTAATTAACAAAAAATGATAATTGCCAGTGATCTGCAGAGCTTATCTTACCCACATCGCTTCTATTAACTATTTTCTCACCACTGTAATTTTGTTGTGTGACTATATTTTTTTGCTAAGAGGAAAGAGAGCATTACATGATCTAGATCTATTGTAATCTACATGTTGCTCTAAGCAGTGTGGATTGTGTTGGAATGTCTAGAAAGATACCACTTTTTATTTCTAGTCAAATCAATAAACAAAAAAGATTAAACACATTTTTGTTTTAGTATATTTCAGTATCATTCATTCATTTTCCTTCAACTTAGTCCCTTTATTCATCAGGGGTCGCCACAGTGGAATGAACCGCCAATTTATCCAGCATATGTTTTACACAACGGATGCCCTTCCAGCTGCAACCCAGTATTGGGAAACATCCATACACTCGTTCACACACATATACTACGGCCAATTTAGTTTATTCAATTCGCCTATACCGCATGTCTTTGGACTATGGGAGCACCCAGAGGAAACCCACACGAACACGGGGAGAACATGTAAACTCCACTCAGAAATGCCAACTGACCCAGCCGAGGCCCGAACCAGCGACCTTCTTGCTGTGAGGCGACAGCGCTACCCACTGCGTCACCGCGCCACCCTATTTAGTTACAATAATTTATTAATTTATTACAAAAGTAGTAAAAAATTAAATAAAAATACACCAGGAGTTGTTGTGGCCTTTGTTATGAAAAGCCACTTAACGTGCTTACAGTTACATAAACTTCAGTGTTTATGTTAATAATCGGAACGCAGTACATTTTATAGTATTTGTCCAAAATATTGAGAATATTTTTGTAAATTTTAAAGTGTCGAGTGGTATCCAAGTGTCCTTTAGGATTTATAAATTTAGCATGAATGTCCCCCTAGTGACCTTTATTGGTATAGCCTTCTTTGTGATACCAGCCTCAAATTTGGAACACAACTTCTTTAGACCTATGGCTTTGGTTTCATATGTTTTTAGGGTGAACTAAATTTTTATTTAAATGTTTTTATTGTTTTATTACAGTTCGTTTTTATTACAATAAACTTAAACAACTATACATTTCTCTTATTTATTTATTTATTTATTTTATAATTGCAGACTTCTGTGCAGAAAGATTGAACGTCTTTTTCCTTAAAACAACACCAATGAGGATTATATTCCAATGCATTCCAGAACTATATTTATTTGACTTTTCAAATTACCTTCACAGGCCTATATTCAAAAATGGGTTTGGTCAGCAATCTAAACATGCTTGATTTTTGCAGGCAGAATTTGTGAAACAAACCAAAATAAGCTTTTATTGTATTCCAAAAATGCAGAGCATTGTATAACTTTGTTTATTAATTTTTATGTTTACGTAGGCGCCCAGTGTAACACACAGCCTTTCAAAGTATTCTTCATTTGTCTGGTACTAGTGTACAGGCATTCGACTGGCTTAAAGATGTCTAGCCGTGAGCAATCTCTTACCACAAGTTATATAAACATCTTTGTATTCGTTCATTAAAGAGTTGTGCAAATGAGGGTACTTTCTAACTTCTAAGGTCACTGACACCAACCACTTACAAAAAAAGTTGCGTGCCACATACTTTTGCATGCTTTAATTTCTTTTCTAGAGTAGAAGGATGTCTGGAGGACAAGGTAACTGCTTATTATCTACCAGCTAAATAGCAGGCAAATATTTTAATTCAGTTGAAAAATCGGTCCACTTTATAACATAATAAACGCATCTCACATTTGTGATTTTCTGTTTATACCTGATTTTTTAAATAGTGTCTAGACCTCGTTTTAATAGTGTCTAGACCTCGTTCATTGCATTACTTCCTGCGCTCCATCTGAAACAAGTTCTAAGATGCTAGCTGCAGTTAGCTTAACAGCTAACGGTGTCGCTAATAACAAGGGTTTCTCAATAGGTCATACTATTTCTGCATATAATTTTGTAAAATAAAATAAAAAGTCTTAAGATTTATGTGTAATGATTTTGAGAGTATAACTAAAAACTTAAAAGAGCAAATTGAATATATATATTTAATTTAATCATATTTATTTAATATTTAATAATCTTTTTAACTTGTATTTAAGGTTTACAATGTAAATCTAATTAGAAAGCAAGTCTTTTAATTAATATATCTAATATAGAAATGCTATATATATTTATATACAATTTAATATATCTACGATAGAAAAAAATATTACTTTACAAATTGTATTGAAAATAAATCATATACAAAATTTCATATTATTTAATAATATTGCAATTTATTTAATAAAATCTCTGAAATTAATATAAAAACTTAATAAATATATTTACACACATTTGCCAGTACTTATTCTGTTCCAAAGAGGAAATATTCAGAAGTATGATAGTAATAATATGGAAGTTAATGGAGAACATCAGCAGCTTTATTTAACATTTTTCAAAATATCTTCTTTTGTATATAATATCTATGAATATTGTAGCAATCATAGGGAGACTTATTTGCAGAGTATCATAAGAGTGGGTGAGGCTAAATATTGCTTTGCTCGCTGTGACTCTCTGAAGAATTTCTTGTTGAAATTCTTCAGAGGCAATTGAAATTACCTTCACAATGGTTGAATTTCTGTACAGCATAATTATGCAACCCCCCCCCCCCCTCCCATGGGCAATCCCCCACCCAAACTGTTGCACATAATATCCACAAGATAGATGGTGTGTTTGACTTTTGTATGAACAAAAAAGAGACTATGCTTATAACCTGAAGCTGAGAGCCAACATTCCAACCACCCAATTTTGCAATCCTGTTTGAGGATATTTGTTGGAACTACAGCTTTGGAAGCAGAAAAAAAAAATCATTGAACTTTGTTTGGTAAAAACTGAACTTTCAGCAATAACTGGCTAACATAGCTTTTGGGAACAGTTTAGTGTTCACAGTATAGTTTAAAACCTGCAAGTAACCCTGCAAAAGTTTGTGCATATTATCTGTGTGTGTATTTAAGGCGTTGTACTACAATATAAATCATACATTATATACACACACAGGCAGCTGCTTTTGACATAAATACTCAAAAACGGCTTGCTGAAAGGAAGCGTCTTTTATGTTAGTTGTGTTTTTATATTTTACAGTTTTGTTCCTCCATGCTAAGTAAAATACAAAGGAGTGAGGAAAACAAATACTACAGTCTCAAGAGTCCAACACAAAGTCATATTGACATGTAAAGAACCAGAAAATGCTTATTCTTTTTTTTCCCTTTCTCTCTCTTGTATACACACTTACTCGAATCTCTCAAAACCGATACTTTAGAGACTTCTAGTTCAAATCCCCAGAACGCTTTAGCAGAACAGAGGTGTCAGCAGTTACACACACACACACACACACACACACACACACACACACACACACACACGCACGCACACGCACACACACACACACACACACACACACAAAGGGAATAAAGAGACTCGAGTTTTTCGAGTTTTTCTGTCTTGGCGAACAGTCTTTAATACAAGCGTAATGTCCGAGCACTAATAGAAACGGTGGCTCGCTTTCATTTTCAGAGATGCCGAGCAATTAATCCCAGGGAGTTGATCTATTTTGTTTGCTCAGTGGCTCATTTGTGGAGCTGTAAGTGAGATGCAAATAAACACAAAACTAAGAGGTGGTGCTCTGATGATAACAATAATGATAGAGCTCAAGGCAAACACGCAGTCGATTAAACCCTTTCAAGTATACGTTTATGCGAAATTGATAAGCTTCTGTGTAAGCCACCGAAGAGATTAAATTGTGCAATTTAAGAGCGCATCACTACTCGCAACCAAACACATATTAAGTAGATTTTGATGTGCGCGCTTGTACAAATCTGACAAAATCACCATAGAAATGTCAGTCTACAACACCCTCTACCACCAGTCAACTACCACCCAGAACCACCTTGCTAGGCATGGTTGCTAGGGTGTAGCAAGGTGGTTCTGGGTGGTTGCTAGGGTTCTGTGGACTGAGAGATTTCTATGGTGTTTCCAGTGCCGAGTTTACACTGAACAATATTGGCTGAGATTTTTTGGTAACACTTTAGTTTAGGTCATAATTCACTGTATTAACAAACCATTAACTAACACTACTAGCTTAATAAACTACTAATTAGCTGTTTATTAATAGTTAGTAAGGTTGGGTTTATTTTTTGGGTAGGATTAGAGATGCAGAATAAGATCGTACTTTATAACTACTAATGAACAGTTAATATCTTAATAATAGGGAGGTAATAATGCTGCAATAATTCCGATCTTAAATATTAAGTGTTTCTTTATTGTGTATTATACACTACCTGACAAAAGTCTTGTCGCCTATCCAAATTTTAGGAACAACAAATAATAACTTGACTTCTAGTTGATCATTTGGTGTCAGAAGTGGCTTGTATGAAAGGCAAAGACCTCAGATTATGATTATTATACCAAAATAAAATATGATCATGCCTTGATTATTTAATTAATAATCCCAAATTATTTAATTAGGGATTTTAATTTAATTATTTAATTATTAATTAATTATTTATTTAATTAATTATTTAATTTAATTGTTTAATTAGGACAGTAAGGTCTGACTTTCCTTAGACAAACGTCTTGTCACTTAAAATAAATAATGTACAGTATAGAATATCAATTCATGGTGCAGTGAAAAAAGAATGAATATTGTGTAAGACTCCCATGAGCTTGGACGACTGCATCCATACATCTCTGCAATGACTCAAATAACATATTGATAAAGTCATCTGGAATGGCAAAGTAAGCGTTCTTGCAGGACTCCCAGAGTTCATCAAGATTCTTTGGATTCATCTTCAATGCCTCCTCCTTCATCTTACTCCAGACATGCTCAATAATGTTAATGTCTGGTGACTGGCCTGGCCAATCCTGGAGCACCTTGACCTTCTTTGCTTTCAGGAACTTTGATGTGGAGTCTGAAGTATGAGAAGGAGCGCTATCCTGCTGAAGAATTTGCCCTCTCCTGTGGTTTGTAATGTAATGGGCAGCACAAATGTCTTGATACCTCATTATTTCTATGTTGCCATCCACTCTGCAGATCTCTCGCACGCCCCCATACTGAATGTAACCCCAAACCATGAGTTTTCCTTCACCAAACTTGACTGATTTCTTTGAGAATCTTGGGTCCATGCAGGTTCCAGTAGGTCTTCTGCAGTATTTGTGATGATTAGGATGCAGTTCAGCAGATGATTCATCTGAAAAATCTACCTTCTGCCACTTTTCCAAATGATCAACTAGAAGTCAAGTTATTATTTGTTGCTCTAACAACTGAGATCGATGACAAGACCTTTGTCAGGTGGTGCATATTAAGTGTTTGTTTATTGTGTTTAATGTCCATTTAGATCCATTTATCTGTTTTTTTCTCATTCTCTACTTTGCTCTGACAGCAATAGCTGATGTCTTTTCTTCGATAATCAATATATAGAGTTTATACCCGAGAGCGGCCTCTAGTGTCCAGTATGAATGAAACAAACAAACAAAACAATTACAGTGTGTGATCATACTATAATACTATTTCAGGGGTCTTCAAGAGGTCTTTGTGGTATTTCTCTGGTGCTAAATAATTATTTATTTAATATAATATGTCCCAGTGAATACAATTAGAATGTAGCCAGTGGTTGCCAGTGAGTTGCTAGGATGTACCCAGTGATTTCCATCAGTTTTTCTTACTATAAGGGAGATTCCTGTATTACCTACCATTGGAAAACCTGTAACTCTAACTTGGTCACGTCTACCATAAAGTCAGTGTTACCATTAGCCATTATACTTTTTAGGCTAATGATTTCAGGCTTGCCTTTTGAATTTCATTTGTTGCTACTGTATGTGGTTGCTGAATGCTTGAAAAATAGGTTGCGATTATGTTTTTAATTATAGTTACTAAGGCTCAGCTAAAATTAGCAAAGAAGTTGCTACAGTATGTGGTTGCTAGGGTGGTTGTCAGTGCATTGCAATGAAGTTTCCAGGGTGTTTCTATGTGATAACTGTGATGGGTGATGAAATAATAGGGATGGTATTTAACAGAATCAGTACTCCATTTGAATGCAACTTTATATCAAATAGAAATGGTAAGTCACTCGGCTAATGGGATCACTGAAAATGAATGTTAATATGAGGTGAATAAAGGCCCTTAATATAGCATATAACCACCTGAGCAGGCACCACTAATAAAACATGCTCCTGACTCCACAGGCAAGCTAAAGCCTGTGTGCATTTATCACGCCAGACTAATGTATTCCATTTATTGAACAGAATTGACATGAAACATAATCCGGTGGGCTGATTAGATCAACAAAATATATGTTTCTCAAATTCATGGTGATGTGAGTGTCTGAGCATGTTTTCTAACAATTTACCTACTTAGTCTCCGGATACATACAGTACTTTGTAAGCAAAGGCTTGTGACAGAAAATACATGAAAATTTATGATGTAGTAAAATCATGTTTATAGCACTTTTTTAAAGTTACAGTCACCATAATAATTAAGCTTATAAAAAGAGAATTCGATGTAGTTTTCCTGCAAGTTCCACAAAGTAAATCTCAACAAAGCAGCACTGGTCGTGTCTAAAAATGTGCGTTTCTGATCGCCACATTGGGAATCTCCGGGGAACGCAACAAATTACTAAAACATGAAGAATGACTGTTTCTGATGTGTTTGCGAAGAGCGCTTATAGTTCTCGCTTTATTTCGAATGTCCTGGTTTTGTGTGGTGCTTCGCTTTCATGTGTTTAGCTCTGTTCTTACTTCTCAAAAAGGATGAAAGCATTTGTTTTTTTCAGAGATATAATATTCAGATCTAAGTGAGTAATAAAACATCTCTTCTATAGCATATGACGATTTCGCTGGAATCGTTTGTAAAGCATTCAGACACTGGTGGAAAAACACACTGTAAACATCATGTTTGCGAAGATAGAACTTTTACACACGAAATTGTATGAAGACAAAGGATTAGTTTTTACTCTCTATCTATCTATCTATCTATCTATCTATCTATCTATCTATCTATCTATCTATCTATCTATCTATCTATCTATCTATCTATCTATCTATCTATCTATCTATCTATCTATCTATC
>CAIGQV010019081.1:7641436-7642464 GCA_903798115.1 Danio jaintianensis | reverse complement strand
ATGAATGGATACATCCAGTACATATGGGGATGGATGGATGGATGGATGGATACATTACATATGGGGATGGATGAATGTATACATCCAGTACATATGGGGATGGATGGATAGATGGATGACTGAGTGGATGGATGGATACATACAGTATATATGGGGATGGGTGGATAGATGGATGGATAGATACATGGATACAGTATATATGGGGATGGATGGATGTATGGATGCATGGATGGATGGATGGACAAACGTACAGACAGACAGATGGATGGATACAGTATATATTGGAATGGGTGGATAAAAGAATGAATGGATGGATGCATGGATGGATTGAGGTATGGTTAGATAGATTGTAACCACATCAACTGCTGTCATCTTGTCGATTTCATTGTAAAAAATGCAAATCTACGAGGAAGGAAAGCAAGCTAATACAAATCTGTATTTCTGAGCCCAAACAAATGAAATGATACACATCTGTGTGTCCTGCCTCTGCATTGCAGTGAATTGTGCTGTAAAGTGAGCAGGTATGATACAATCACAGACAGCACTGGGACTCTCACTTTTATAGCAGTGTTTTAAAGGAAGAAATGTTCCAACTTGAGGCCTATTTAAACAATCGGCAGGATAATATTTCTCTCACGGTAATTCATTTTCAACCTACACCTATATACTGTCTTTTAAACCTGGTCACTTTCAAAATAGACAGACAGAGGTGCGTCCTGTTTATATTTGCATAAAACTAATACAAAGCAAGTTTCTGGCGGTCTAATTATATTAGTTTATGCATATGTTTATATGCATACAGTATATCTATTGTGACCAGTACATTAAATAAATAATAATTAAATAACACTTTAAATACATTAAATAAATACATTTGACTAGTTTTTATTATAACTTTTAGAATATTTAGAGTGAATTTTGGACAACGATATAATTGTTAAGTTGTAAAATGTAATAATAATAATACAAATAATAATAATACAAATAATAATAATAATAATAATCATCATCATCATGATAATGATGAT
>CAIGQV010019081.1:7631436-7636436 GCA_903798115.1 Danio jaintianensis | reverse complement strand
GCAGATTGGCTAAATGTGGCATGGAGATTGAGGGACGGATGGGTGGGTGGGTGCAGTATATCTGTCTAGGCCCCGCTCTGCATGCTCTACTGCAGTGTGCATATGACTAATGCTGCAGATGTGTTCCTCAGGTCTTAAAATAAATACTGTTTTTGGAGAGCAGTCAGTACCCACACACATTTTTTTTCCAGCTTTCAGACTTATGCCACATTTTCGGACCCTATCCTACATTCAGGAATGATGCTTGCGGTAAAACCGCATAATTGCGATGTTTCCATTTAACACGATAGTGTTAATGTGACCTTCGACTTCAAAATGACACTGTTTGGGCAGGAATAATAATTCTACTCTTTAGTTCCACATCTTTTGATAACCAACACTCCATATAAAACCATGACTATATAAAAAAACTATTAACGCAAAAAAAGAAATGGTAATATGCTAATGAGATTTTAAAAAAAGACTAACAAAGAATAAAAAAGAATAATCGTACATCCAGTGTAAGACTTTCACAACATGATCAGCAATATACCCCTTTCCAAAACAATTACAGTCTCTTTTTATACATTTAATACATTTATAATAACAACAAAATGAGACAAAAAGGATAATACACTGTAATATTTTCAAGCGACCTGCCGGTCCAGCCTTGCTGGATGTTGATTGGCATCAGTCATTGAGGAAACCTCTTTCTGCTGTAGCAGGTTCATCTAAAAGCGTGTGGATGTGTGATGACGTAGACGTGTCGATGATGCGAGCTATTTTTCTACAGCTGTTTATCTCTGATGGGGCGGAGGTTACTGGGTCAGGGGTGGTGGGATGTGCAGATCGGGGTAAACACATGGAGGGAGGGTTCTAGTGATGGAGGTGGGTGGATGTGGTCAGATGCAGGAGAGGGCAAAAGGTCGTTGATCTTTTTTTTTTTCATGCCGCTCTACACATACCACTCCTTCTTTGAAATAACAGAGCCGTCGGTTTGGGAGACCATGTCGTCGGTGATCTCGGGCTCAGGGTCGTACTGGAAGGCGAGAGTCCGTTCATCATAATCACGACTTTCTCCTTCATCTACAGTGAAATAGGGTCTCTTCAAATCCTCAGAGTTGCCGTCGAAATCCCGGTCACCACTCTCAAAGCCGCCGGGCCCGCTTATTTGAGCCGGCTTCTTTTCATCGTCCGAATCATCGGGGTACTGCAGGTTCTTGGGCATTGGAGGATGGGCGGGCATGCCGCCAGCCTTGCTGTATCCATTCCCGAACACATGCTTTTTGGTGCTGTAGTCGCCCTTAAAGGTGCGCTGGCGACGCCGCAGGAAGAAGACCAGCAGTGCGATGGCGGCCACCAGCAGGGCTACTCCACCAACCGCACCACCGATGGCAGCACCGGAACTATGCAGCTCCGCTGGAATCTCGCGCTCAAATGGGACGTTAGGGAGTTCTGGGTAGGAAAACACAGATGGAAGGGGAGAGTGTGTCAGTGCTCTGGTGGGAAAAGAGGTGCATTTGTGCAGGTGCTCAGGAAAGGAACAAAGGGGAGGAGAAACGAAAGGGAAGACAGGACGAAGCCCCCGCCCAAACCCAATCCCACCCCCACCCACTCCCACAAAACCAGCCCATTAGGACGGTTCACACAGGATGTCATGCATTTCATGAAAAGACCACAAGCACTCAAAACATTTGTATGCAAAGATATCAAACAAAAGTCTTGACACAGAGGGCGCCTACGCACTAGAGCAGGGTGTAATGTTTCTGTTTTGGGTACAAAGACAGAATTTGATCTGTGTACAACTGACAAGATTTATATCATATTACGACCAATTCTTACTCCCAAAGCACCACTGCACATTGCTAAATGGTACCCTATGCATCAATATATTGACAAAACTGCTTGCCTTGATTCGTATAATTACAAATTAACTTGACATAACTTATATTTTCAAACGCACCTAATCCCATCTGCACACTAAACGTTACCACTTCTAAAAACATAACAGGCAGATAAGAGTAATTTATTGCTATAAACTTGATGATTTTAATCATTTAGGGGTTGGGGTTAGGTTATAGGCTCAACGTCCTTCATGTCTCTATTGACGTCCGAGGTTTTTCAGTGAAAGCAATATAGCTGTGACTCTAATCTAGTTTTGGATACCATGGGAGTAAGAATGGGTTGAACATGAATAGATTTATGCACCAACCACTTAAGTCTCATTGGTGTGTGGGTAAATTTTGGATAGTTTGTATCTATTGCGCACTTTACTTTTTGTGATTTTCCCCTTGCAGTGCTTAATCCCCATTGAATTAAATGGATTTGAAACACTTTCTGATAGAGTAAATTCTAGTATGTAGGCACCCTCGATCATTTAACATATTCAGTGAATGTAAAACTTTCATTAAAGGTAACAATCGGATACAATAATAAACCAGATCGACCTCAGAAATTATGATTCATTATAAGTGCAGGTTGCTTGCATACTGTATGAACAACTTGACCTTGTTGGCTTATATGGAATACATTTTATTTTGTGGCACACTCTTTTATTCAATCAAACCATTCATGAAATACATTAATTTCCTTTCAACTCAATGAATTCAAAACCGATGAAGAGTCCTAATGATGCAGGTGAAAGGCAAAGCAAGCGCCGCTGCTTTTAAAAGTTCCTAGCATCTTTCAAATCATTGGTGTATACAGCTGACGCAGTAGTAGTGGTTTTGTTTTCAAAGCACACAAAAGACAAACAAGTGGCACAGCGAGTAATAAGCCCATGCAAAAAAAATAAAATTAAATAAAAAAGTCGGTAAGCCACTTCTTAAAAGTAGCCAAAGCATTTGCAAACACCAATTAGAGTTGGAGAAGTAATTCACACACACTCACACACATACACAAAAGCGCGATGTGCAACTTTTTCCTCAGCATTGGATCATTCACAATTGCTGGATTAACAGCTTATACGCTTACATGTGGTTTCTGAAGACTTTTCTTTGTGTGGCACTCCTTGTAAACATGACCAAGCTTTACAACAGGTCAGCACAAAAAGAATCTACCAACAGTCAAATGTAACACAGAGCCGATGGAGTCAAAAACTCTGAAACTAGATATAAAGTGGGAAAGCAACAAGCTATGGTAATTTTGTTGAAATGATCAATACATTTTGTTGGTCTGCTTGCGTCACAGCCCAAATACATCGAACAAAGTCTTGCATCAGCTTCAACAAATAGCCAGCGAATGCATCTTTCACACATTGTGTTCAAGTGAAAATTTACTCAACGTTTTTTCTTCTGTTGAACGCAAAAAAATTTTATTTGGAAGAATGTTTGAAACTGGTAGACAGCTAAATTCATAGTCGAATAAAAATATATAGTCAATGGCAACCTGTTTTTAGCATTGTTATCAATATTATAGCATTCTTTAGCATTATCAATATCTTCTTTTGTCCTCAACAGAACAAAGAAACTCTGGAACAATTGGCAGGTGAGAAAATGACGACAAAGTTTTTTTTTTTTTTTTTTTTTTGAGTGAACAATCACTTTAAAAGTGCAATATGTAGCATTGGAGGTATTTTTTTTTTCACCCTTCTATGCAAATGCAGGTTGCCAGATTGATGACACCAACAAAAGCAAACATGCCTGAGGGTCGAGCCTTACATTGTAAGCAACTCAGCCAATATTTACTTTGTAATATTTATATTTATATTTTTTAATATTTATATTATTTCAAAACTACCTCATGTGGATTTATTTAACTCTATGAATCTACATCTCATTTCAGAGTCTGCTACTGTTCTCCGAAAGGATTTTTTTAGCCGCACACACATACAAAGAGGCAGCCTTCATAACTGAAATTAAATACTCAGTTTCTTCCACTAAGGCAACCCGGGGTGTCGAAATATAGTTGGTTAAACTTGCAGTGTGCTGGTTATTGAGACCAAAACAAAGACAGATATGTAACGGACATTTTCAAAAGAGAATAACTGACTTTAGCATTGCTTTTCAGATAAAATAGTATGTTCCCTTATCATGTTTCTTAAATATCTGTTTACATTATACTTTAAAAGTCAAAAAAGTACATACAGCATCTTTAACACACCAGCTGTGATTGTTAGCAGAGATGCACAACTAACAACAACGAAACAATAGACGCTAGACACTCTGCTTCATATTCCCAGTCTGAAGACTATGCCATTTACATGTGCTAATAGAATATGCCGGTTTAAAAAGGTCAGCGGCTGCATTGTGAAGGTTTCTGACTGCCTTATGCGACAGTGACTTATTGAATATAGGCGGTAATAAGGCGGTCAGGGTGAGCTGCATTTGACATATTCTGGCTCCTTAATGAGCTTCTATCCTAGACCTGGCAAAGCACCGTCTGGTACCAACCACACACACACACACACACACACACACACACACAGTGATGGTCAGATATTTCTCATTGACACGTTCAGACAGCTTGTGAAGGATTACGGTCATAAAAGGCAAAAACCTCTAGGGGTTCAATCCATCTTGTCCTTTAATCTACGAATGTAACGTTAAATGCTAATAGGGCAGAGAAAAAGGCGCAGTGCACTTTCAAAAAATACACAAAGTCCGTTGACAATTTGTTTTTTAGCAACACAAGCTTAAATTCAAGCAATTAAGTAATACAAAACACTGCTATAACATTATAGGGAACTTTAGCATACATTTTCTGCTTCTTTAAGTTTGAATTTAATGCTAAAATGTTTATAGCTATGTTAAAACGCACTTTAATCCTCACCCTTCCTTCCTGTTTTGGTTTTCAAAGTGCCCCTTGTTGTATATTTTTATCTAAATTTCTATCAATCAATCAATCAATCAATCAATCAATCAATTAATCAATCAATTAATCAATCAATCAATCAATCAATCAATCAATCAATCAATCCATCCATCCAATCAATCAACCAACAAACCAGCAAACCAACCAACCAACCGACAAACAACCAACCAACCAACCAACCAACCAACCAACCAACCAACCAACCAACC
>CAIGQV010019081.1:7606260-7622928 GCA_903798115.1 Danio jaintianensis | reverse complement strand
ATTTTTTTTTTTTACAAATTTAAGTGGATTGAACACATTCTACCACATTCAGCACACATTACAAAGTCCTGGCTGCAGAGGAAGAGGATAGAGGTACTTGACTGGCCTGTCTGCAGTCCCGACCTGTCTCTAACAGAGAATGTGTGGTGCATTTTGAAGTGCAAAATGTGACAACGAAGATCCTGTACTGTTGCCCATCTTAAGACTTGTTTGCAGAATAATGGGACAAAATTACACCTGAAACACTTCATCACTTGGTATCTTCAGTCCCTAAACGCCTTTAAAGTGTTGTGAAAAGGAATGGCAACATTACAAAGTGGTAAATGCTTTACTGTTCCAACTTTTTTTTTAATGTTTTGCAAGAACCAAAATTTGTTGTGTTATCTGCAGTGAAATACAAGTCAAAGTACATTTTGAAATCCCTACTTTTTCATACTGTCCCAACTTTTTCTTATGTGGGGTTGTAAAAAAATGTAATTGTCCCAAAAAACTTAAGAATTGTGTTGTTTCAACTCATTGTAAATAAGTAGTTTGAACAACAAGCAGCAAAAGTCATTTTTTGAGCATATTTAAGCATAGTTTTTATTTTTTAATCAAAGTTTTATTTTTCATGTTAATCAATATATTTAGTTGAAGGAAAAATTATTCACTCGAAATCAGATTTACATTATTTATCGATATATGTTATTATTTTTATTTATTTACTCGATTTGTATTATTTATCAAATATTTCCCACATAACGTTTAACATTACATTAATTGTTATTAGTTTTATTCAGGATAAAGTTTTTTTTTTTAACTGTCAGGAAGAAAAGCAGGTTTAATTTTAATAATTAATTAATATATATTTTAAGGTCAATATCATTTAAAAATATATAATTCTTTAATTATTGTATAATATTTAAAAAATTATATATTTTTTTCAAGAACAAACTATGTTCCAGTGACTTATGTAATTACTCTAACTTATCTAGTTAACCTAATAAACCTAGTTAAGCCTTTCAATTGCACTTTAAGCTGAATACTAGTAAAAAAAGTTTATATATTTAAAATCTTTTCTCTGAATTACAATTTCACAGGAGGACTAATAATCACCACACAACATTTTTATTTAAATGATTTATTTAACTGATTTAGAGTTGATATTGTTTGAACTGACAAGAGTGTATGATGAAAGACTTTTAATTTTTAGACAAACCATCCCTTAGACTGTCAGTTATAAAAACGTCACCCTTTTAAACGTGAGCCTGCGCTGGGAGTGATAACATGATGGGAAAGACTGTTGACGCGGAGAGATGATGACACATTTAATGCTCCGACCTGAACTCATACTGGCACCCGCGGCTCACGAGAGATTTTCTCCAGAGAGCAGGCTTGGATTTTCAAACATCCTCCCCAAAACGCTGGTCTAATCTCATTTATTCGTAGCATCCTCGTATCAAACAATTTCTCTTCCCGATGGATAATTGGAACGACTGAGCATCTCGACGGCACATGCGTGGCTCTTGCAGAACACGATAAAGAGCCGGCTTGCCATTTCTAAGCTGATACGTGTGCCATCTTGACCCAAACAAGACAGAATTAATAATTATTTTAGCCGATGAGCTGTGCTGTTTGTCAAATACAAACATGGCCTCTTCATCTGCCTGTCAGAAACAGCTGGTGTCTGGAGACAGGAGAAGATTACATGAGAAGAGACGTGAAATAAGCGTCACTATTAGTACCACTTAAAGGTACCGTGAAATTAAAATACGTTTTGTAGATGTTATTATCAGTATGTTAGTCCTAAAGGGGTAGTTTACGCAAAATTGAACATTTACTCACTATTCACTCTCCCTCAAGTGGATTTAAACCTTTATGAGTTTCTTTTTTGAAAACACGAATGAAGATATTTGGAAGAAACCATTGACTGCCATAGTAGGAAAAACAAATACGGTGGAAGTCAATGATTACAGCTTTTTTCAAAATATCTTTGTGTGTGTGTGTGTTTAAAAGAAGAAAGAAACTCATAAAAGTTTAAAACAAGGAAAGGGTGAGTAAATGATGCCATTTTTGGGTGGACTATTCATTCATTTATTCATTTTCTTTTCGGCTTAGTCCTTTCACTTTTCATTAATCTGGGGTCGCCACAGCGGAATGAACCACCAACTTATCCAGCATATGTTTTACACAGCGTATGCCCTTCCAGCTGCAGCCCATCACTGGGAAACACCCATACACTCCCATTTACACACACACACACTACGGACAATTTAGCCTACCCAATTCACCTATAGCGCATGTCTTTGGACTTGTGGGGGAAACGGGAGCACCAGGAGGAAACCCACGCGAACACGGGGAGAACATGCAAACTCCACACAGAAATGCCAACTGACCCAGCCGAGGCTCGAACCAGCGACCTTCTTGCTGTGAGGCGACAGCGCTACCCACTGTGCCACCGCGCCACCCTGAGTGGACTATCCGTTTAATAATATCTATAAGCTAGTGTGCTCCAAAACAGTGACAAATTTCACATTTAGAAGATATAAATATCTAAAGCTTGCTGTCTCTTCCGTCTAAATGGATCAATGTTTTTTTGACATCATCTCATACTTCAGTTTCTCATCAAATCCTCTGACCAATCAAATGCTCTCTAGTATCTGACATGCCCCGCCCGCTACACTTCTCGTTTGATTTTCATTTGATGCGCTTGAGCTCAATCACTCTCACTGGCAGAGTTGTGCTAAAAACAAAATGCTATTGGCTGTGTTTTTTTTTTTTAAGGGGGGGGAGCTAGTATATGTCCCGCCCTGTCTTTATGTTTCAGTTGAGATTTGCGTCAAACATCGAATAAAAAAACTGCACATTTCGAAGCGCCTTTAAGGTCTTTGCACACTGAAGTCCACAATTTCGTATGTTTTTTGTATTCATATCTTAAAAATTCAACCTGCATACTGAGTTCGATGCATATTAATTAATCCGTTGTGAAAAAAAATGCGTTATAGAAATGTGTCATGCATAGAAACCTGCACACTATCTTAATCTGTTGTGAAAAAAATAAAAATAAAATCACATAACAATTCAAAGTCAACTGAACTCAATTCAATTGATTCAAACCAATTTACTCCATATACTCTAAATTGTGTGATTTTTTTTTTTTTTTCCAAAAAAAATTAATTAATATGCATCGTACTCAGTCTGCAGGTTTCTATGCATGACTAATTTTGATGAAGCAAATACAAAAAAAAAAATAATAATGCATCGAATGTGAAAACACTGTCAAGTTCAGTGTTGAGTAAAAAAGTAATATATTACAATTTTAAGCCTATCTTACTACGTAAGGTATCTAACTACGTAATTTTTTTTTACAACTTTTTGTTTTTAAAACGTGACTGAATACATTACATGTTATGTAACAAGTTATGTTCACCAAATACCTTTTTTTTAAACATATTTTTATTAACATAACATACTTTCAAATGACTTTCCCTAAAAGTAACAAATTTAGTTACTTTTTGTTTTTAAAAAGTCTGAAAACATTGCTCGTTAAAAATCCCAGGATGTCCTTCGAGAAAAGAGTAGGGGTTTAACCCCGGCATCCTGGCCAAATTTGCCCATTGGTCTATGTCCATCATGGCCTCCTAACCATCCCCATATCATAATTGGCTTCATCACTCAGTCTCCTCTACACCAATCAGCTGGCGTGTGGTGTGTGGTCTGGTGCAATATGGCTGCCGTCATCCAGGTGGTTGCTGCACACTGGTGGTGGATGAGGAGATTCCCCCCAAAAATGTGTAAAGCGCTTTGAGTGTCCAGAAAAGCGCTATATAAATGTAAGGAATTATTATTATTATTATTATTATTATTATTATTATATATATTCATTCATTCATTTTCTTTTCGGCTTAGTCCCTTTATTAATCTGGGGTCGCCACAGCGGGATGAACCGCCAACTTATCCAGCATATGTTTTACGCAGCGGATGCCCTTCCAGCCGCAACCCATCTCTGGGAAACATCCATACACACCCATTCACACACATACACTACGGACAATTTTAGTTTACCCATTTCACCTATACCGCATGTCTTTGGACTTGTGGGGGAAACCGGAGCACCCGGAGGAAACCCACGCGAACACGGGGAGAACATGCAAACTCCACACAGAAATGCCAACTGACCCAGCCGAGGCTCGAACCAGCGACCTTCTTGCTGTGAGGCGAACGTGCTACCCACTGCGCCACCGCGTCGCCCTATTATATATATATATATACATTTTTTTAACCTGTTAGCCAGCACTCAATTATAGGGATTTACACCTACCTAATTTAAATAGTAACAGTTCTTGACCCCAGTGAGCTACAAACAAATATTAGGTGTCATTGGAAAGAAGACACTTTGGGCTTTACTATAGTCTATAAAGTTTCATGATAAAAAATATAAAAAGTTATACATTATGAAGTAATAAGAAAGACAAATTGTACTGTGTTCAATATTTGTTTTTCCATATACAAACACATGATATCAGTCATGTAATAACCTAGAAAATACATGCCTTGAAAGCCAAGTGTCTCATGAGTTTATATTTCAAATTTGATGAAGATAGCATGCAAATCAAGATTTCTGCAAGACTTTTTTTTATAGTTTCATATAGTTTTTCGAGATTATATCAGTGTCCTTCTCTCCCTCACCGTCAGAGGCATTTTCTCAAAAATGACCTTCCCAAACTAAAACAGTAAGAGTTGCTGAATAATTTGGTCTACATTCCCAGAAAGAAGACACTTTGTGCTTTACTATCCATCATCTAGAGTTTATAATGCTCAAAACGAAGAAAAAAAAGTTATAGATGCTTAAGTAATGTAAACATTTTGTGTAGCTTTTTAGTGTAACTAAACATTTTATTATTTTATAAACAAATTCAACATATTAATGAGGTTAAACATATTAATTTCAAAAACTCCATTATAAAATCCCACAAGAAATCCTCAACTTCCAGATTACGACATCATCCTTTCACAGCTCTATGCTACCAGCCACTATCCAAAGTAAATCCTACACCTTTTTTGTTGTTTTGACTGTTATGATTTCTCTCATTCATTACAATACAAAGCAATTTCCCCCTCCTTTTCCTCACGTTGTCTCTTCTAGATCTCAGGCAGATGTGTGTGTGTTTTCCTGAAGGAAGCAGCATGACAGAAAACAGCGCATCCACAACGCATATATCTACGATTTATGACAGCCTGGTCCCCTCCTACCACGGAGGCCATTTTCTGCTCTCTGCGGGAGGAGATTTGCAGTGTGTGATGGAGTATTCAGACTGCAGGACACACGGTTTTCTCTGCCCCCCCCTTCCCCTCCTCCTGTCATCACGCTGTCTGTTATACTGTTGTGCGAATCAGTCCTGGGAGGGTGTGGAAGTGGGTCAGACGGTAACCCAGGGTCAGAGCTACGGCAGTGAGTCACTCATTAGACAGACAGAGCTGACCAAAATTATCCCAGAGAAAAATAGACCCCAAAAAACAACAGGCAGGAGAGCAATCACACTGCCTACTGTGTATAGTATATATTGAATGATACAATATATCTAATTTGATATGCTTTCTTCCTCATTCTGATCATTGATTTGATCAGATTGTCTTGATCGTTTCTACATGGCTAAATGCTTTGAGCTGCTGACGTGATTGGCTGATTAGAAATGTGCATGAATGAGGAGTTGACTATATGTATATAATAATAATAATAATAATAATAATAATAATAATAATATGATATGTATATAATAAAGTGGCCTTTTAGTGAGTAAACTCATTCATTCATTTTCCTTCGGCTTAGTTCCTTTATTAATCTGGGGTCGTCACAGCAGAATGAACCGCCAACTTATCCAGAATATGTTTTACACAGCGCATGCCCTTCCAGCTGCAACCCAGTACTGGGAAACATCCATACACACTCATTCACACACAGATACTACAGCCAATTTAGTGTATTCAGTTCACTAATAGCGCATGTCTTTGGACTGTGGGAAAAACCGGAGCACCCGGAGGAAACCCACACGAACACGGGGAGAACATGAAAACTCCACACAGAAATGCCAACTGACTTAGCTGGGACTCGAACCAACGACCTTCTTGCTGTGAGGCGACAGCGCTAACCACTGAGCCACTGTGTCGCCCCCAGTGTATAAATAAATACAGAAATTAATAGATGGATGGATGGATCCTCTCTCATCCACCCCGGCAGAAATACACTGTTGACTTGTAAGCTTAGTAAACAGTTTGAGACTTTAGATGAATCAAGCAGATAAGAGTTTTACTCGAAGAACTAAAGCTGATTATGGAATAAATTTTTTTTTAAAAGCATTTAGTATAATACTGATATACTAGTGTACACTGGTAAAATAATAAAAGCACACAATTTTAAAAATGAAACCTTTTATGAATAAAATAAAATAAAATAAAATTAAACTAAATTAAATAAAATTAACAAAATAGAGTACAATTTAACTTAACTCTAAAATGTAAGTCACAAATATGTGTCTGACAAAGGCACATGAGTTTAAATATGAAAACTTTTCACTTCTTGGAAAAAAAAGAAGACGTTTTTTTCACTTTTTTTCCAGAAGTGAAAAAAACTTTTATATACCCTCTAAAGGTTTTTGAGGTTTCAAAGGTATCATACATACTTGTGACTTACATTTAAAAGCTATAACATTTTATTCTATTTTGTTATTTTCATTTTTGTTTTATTTTGAAGAACATTTTGATTGGATAAAATCTGTGTAGTGGAAGACGTCATCATATTTATTATTTTAATTTATTATTATTATTATTTTTCCAGAAGTGAAAAGGTTGCATTTTGAAATATGTGTTTTAAGTCACATGTATGTGTCTCACAAAGGCACACAAGTTTAATAATGAAACCTTTTCACTTCTGGGAAAGAAAAAAAAAAAATATATATATATATGACAACACATGTTCAAATTAAAATAAAATCAAATAAAATCAAATAAAATCTAAATAAATAAATAAATAAATAAATAAATAAATAAATAAATAAATAAATAAAATATGATGACACATGGTCCACTATACATGTTTGTCCAATCAAATGTGCTGCTGCTTTTATATATATATAAGAAAATTAAAATGTAAAGTCACAATTATTTGTCTCATAAAAGCACAATCATGAAATACAACAATTACAATTACAAGAATGAGTCCAACTAATGAGATATTACTGTGATTAGGAAAAATGCTACAGTTTAAACTATGAGAAATTAATTTGTTTTGTAAATTAATTCATAATTATGAGATGGAAAGTGCATTAATTTTAATGCCACTGAGATACTAGTGAATGCTAAAACTTACAAACAAAACAAAAAACAAAACAAAAAAGTCTTCCTTACATGACAAAAACAAGCAAAATAAAGTCTTCTTTACATGGCAAAAACAAAACAAAACAAAACAAAACAAAACAAACCCCCCCCCCCCCCAAAAATATGATGAGTCATGTTCCACTACACAGATTGTGGCTGATCAAAAACATTCAGCAAAATAAAAATGCCCCTTCCCGTAATTCTCCCAGTAGCCAACTAGGAAATCACCACTCATAGATGTGATGAAACTAAAGCCTGTATATTCACATAAAACGTTAAAATCAACAAAAGACATAGCCGTAGCTGTTGCTGTTTTCTCTTGGCTACAAAATAATAATAATAATAATAATAATAATAATAATAATAATTTTAAAAATCCATTTCGCACTCCTAACTGAGAAAGAGACTACTATAAATAAATAAAAAAGGACGATGCGTGTATGCTAATATCTCATTTGGATAATGAGGCAGAAGCTTAGTGGGAGTTAAAAAGTGTAAGTCACTTCCTGTAGCGAGCAGAGCAGGCCTGACTTCACACTCCATCAGTCCGGCGCCCTTAAAACCCCGCGCAGGTGCTCGTCCCGCAGAGGCTCATGGGACGTGGCAGCGTTTGCCCGCGGCCCGGCAGCACGGACCCCCCGACACGCAGCTTTGAGCTCGCTCCTCAATCGCCCTGACAGCCACGTTGTCCTTGTGGTGAGAGTTTAATGATACACAAAAATCCACATGTACGTCCTGCAGAGGGATGAATTATGCAGGAGGCAGCGTGTGGGAGCCCGCGCTGTCATATCGGTCCGATTGAGAGCGATTCCGCAATGACAAGCAAGACAAACAAATTTCACATCGCTGGAGGGATGCCACGGCAAGCAAGATGCTAAAATGGCTCATCAGGGTGGTACTTGGAAAAAAAAAAATAAGGGGGAAAGTGAGAGGATGAAAGAAAGGGATAGAGATGAAATGTAAGAAATAAATAAAGTAAAATGAAATAAAATAAAATAAAATATGACCACACTATAGTCCAGTACACATTTTGTCCAATCAAATGTTTTGCAAAAGAAAAAAAAATAATAATAAAAAAAATAAATAAATAAAAAAAACATAATAATGAAAAATAATAAAATAAAATAAAATTCAGGGCTGCACGGTGGCGCAGTGGGTAGCACGTTCGCCTCACAGCAAGAAGGTCGCTGGTTCAAGCCTCGGCTGGGTCAGTTGGCGTTTCTGTGAGGAGTGTGCATGTTCCGGGTGCTCCGGTTTCCCCCACAAGTCCAAAGACGTGGTATACGTGAATTGGGTAGGCTAAATTGTCCGTAGTGTATGTGTGTGAATAAGTGTGCATGGATGTTTCCCAGTGATGGGTTGCAGCTGGAAGGGCATCCGCTGTGTAAAACATATGCTGGATAAGTTGGCGGTTCATTCCGCTGTGGCGACCCCAGATTAATAAAGGGACTAAGCCGAAAAGAAAATGAATGAATGAATGAAAATAAAATTCAATAAAATATATGATGACAATTGGTCCACGACACACACTTTGTCCAATCAAATATTCAGCAAAATTTTTTCTAATAAATAAAAATACAATAAAATAAAGAAATAAAGTAAAATAAAATAAAATGAAATAAAATAAAATGACACATAATCCACTACACACATTTTGTCCAATCAAGTGTTCTGCAAAATAAAATAAAATAAAAATTAATAATAAAATAAAATAAAATAAAGTAAAATAAAATAAACTTAAATTAAATTAAATTAAACTAAACTAAATAAAATAAAAAAAAAAAATTATTAAACTAAATAAAATTTAATAAATGATGACAATTGGTCCACTAAACAAATTTTGTCCAATCAAATGTTTTGCAAAAAAATAATAATAAAAAAATTAAATTAAATATGATGGCACATTGTCAACTACACAGATTTTGTTCAATCAAATGTAATAAAATAAAATGTAATACAATTAAATAAAATTAAATAAAATAAAATAAAATATGATGACACATAGTCCACTACTCATATTTTCTCAAATCAAATGTTCTGCAAAATTAAATTAAATTAAATTAAATTAAAACAGAAGGTGAGAGAATGAAAGAAAGGGATGGAAATGAAATAAGCTGAAGTGATACGAAAAAAATTAGGATAATTTCAGTCAATTGAGCAGATTGTTCAATTCAATGTGAAGATTAAGCCTAATTGCTCTCTAATACACATTCCTGGTTTATTGTGTATGTGTATGAGTGCACATTCTAAATATTCAAAATATGACAGGTCAAAATAGAATGATTTGCTCCAATTCTTTCTTCGTTCTGACTTAATCAAGGCCTGTCCTACATTTGATTTCATTCAATGTCTTATTTGACTTACTAATACAGCTAAATGTATTACTGAAGTCAAAAGAGATCCAAGAAAAACAAAAAAAAATGTAATCTGATTGAATGATGAAAAAAGTAGGCTGTAGAATTATTGGTTTGAATATTTTTGTGTATTTTACATCTTGCATTTACATATTACTTATTGTATGTGTCTTGTTCGACCTCAGAATTGTTTACTCACCTCACCCTACCCCCCTCTCCTCCCCTTTTTTGCACAACTATTTTTTTATCATCTTCCTTTTACATATTACTTCTTGTCTATATCTTTTGTTCTGCCTCAGAACTGTTTTCTTCACCTCACCCTACCCCCCCTCTCATCCCCTATTTTGCACTACTGTTTATCGTCTACAGTTATTTCTACTGTAACTTGTTGTTTAGTGTGATTTGCATTGCAAGGATATATTTACATGTTTGCACTGAGTAGTGAGATGCACTTAATCTCATTGTAGATGTATATAATGTACATTGTATATGTGTACAGTGACAATAAAAGCCATTCTATTCTATTCTATTCTATTCTATACAACAGTTCTGTCTGTTTCTTGAATCTGATTGGCTGATAGCTGTGCGATATTCTGCAAATAACAGCACTATAGTCCAGCCTCTTAACCCTTCACCCTTGTGTATTACTCCGCCCAAACACAGCGACAAGCAGAGGACACACTCTACAGTTTGACAAATATTGCTGCTGTTGGACAACATAATGCACTTTTGATGCTTTTTTTAGTCGAGAATGCAGTTGTTTAGATTGCATCTATGCAGTTTATTTATAAGGATAGTGCCTGTTTTAAAATATTTATAATTTCTGAGAGACAGCATGCCAGCGGCCATTAGCCTGTCTTTGAGCAAAGACGGTTAATGATGTTCATCCACAAGATGGCGACAGAGACCGCATAATAAGCCCTAAGAGAAAAACAGTGTAATTTCTAACTACAGCTGATCAAATCATGATTAAACAGGTAAATTACTTTCTAAGTCAATCTCTCTCTTTTGTATGTTGTAGTGCTGTATTTATACCATAGTAATATTGTGATCTCCCGATTGCAACAGAGAAATACTGCGAAATCTCTGTAGACTGATGGCATTTCATGCCGTTCAGCCTTATAATCTTAAAATGTGAGCAAAATCCCCTGTTTTGTCATCACTTTAGACATTACGCTAGAGAATCATTCAAATACTAGCTATAAAGTGAAGTTACTGAATGAGCAACGGTTTCTGCTGTTCTGACGTCAGCTGCAGATGTGAAGGAATGGCGGATGAAAGTAGTTCCTCTTTCAAAAGTGTTTTGAGACTCGTGTTTGTATTTCTTTTTTATACACACGATTATGCCGTCGAACTGTTGTATAAACGCAATATCACACGAGTAGCAGTGCAATATGACTGTATATACAGCCACATCGCACTGCTACTCATGTGATATTGCTCATATATATTTCTTTCAAATTGTACTAAAATATTTTGAGTTTGCTAAACTGAAAATTTAAACCGTTGTCAATTTGTATGACAATGTTTAAAACATATATATTTTTTAAATAAACTAGATAAATACAACAACAAAATGAAAATATAGACCTATGTTTTAACAAATACAGAAATATCAATATCAATTTCAACCTCTAAAATTGTCAGTCTAAAAAAAAAAATGCGAAAACTGAATACAATTGGTTTGGACTGTTTCCAATTCAATTCAGGTCAAGTTTATTTGAATATATCTTTTTCACAGTAAATATTGTCTAAAAGCTGGATTAGAACAATATTTACGGTGAAAAAAAACAAGCATGTCACCCTGTGACATTTATTGCTTGTTCTTATGAAGTTGATATTGTGATGCTGGTCTTCACCAAACATACGTAAATTTGATTGCGAAAATTTGATCTTTTTTTTTACTTGTTTTTTTATGAACGTGTATTAAATAGTGATAGAATTGTGTGCTCCGCATTTTATTGTCTCATTATAATGTTTCACATAATGTTTTTTTTTTTTTTTTTGGAAAACATATAATTTCCTTCCTTATCCATTTTCCTTCAGCTTAGTCCCTAATTTATCAGGGGTCGCCACAGCGGAATGAACCGCCAAATATTCCAGCATATGTTTTACACAGCGCATGCCCTTCCAACTGCAACCCAGTACTGGGAAACACCCATACACTCTCGCATTCACACACTCACTCATACACTATGGCCAATTTAGTTCATCCAATTCACCTATAGCGCATGTCTTTGGACTGTGGGGGAAACCAGAGCACCCGTAGGAAACCCACGCGAACACGGAGAGAACATGCAAACTCCACACAGAAATGCCAACTGGCCCAGCCAGGACTCCAACCAGCGACCTTCTTGCTGTGAGGTGACAGTGCTAACCACTGAGCCACCATGTCGCCCAAAACATATAATATTTTAGGAAAACTGTGTTAATTGGTCCGGCCCTCCAAAAAAGTCCCAGTTTCTAATGGGAAAAGGAACTCTTCACCTTTGTTTTATAGAGTTAAGGGTGAACGTGGGGATGGAGGGTGATTATATAAGTGCTCGAGTCGAGTCCTGATGTCTCCTTCCTTTCTTTTCTTTGTTTCCGTCACATATTCTGTCCTCGCAGGCTTGACAAGACAGTAAAATGTGAAGGATGAAGAGGAAGAGAGCGGCCAAAAAAAGACACACACACACAAAAAAGAAAGACGACACAAAGAGAAGCCGAGAGATAGCATGGGATATGAATTGATAAGAAGTCATTTGAGGAGCGTTTGATTTGCATGAAAACGTCAGGGCTTTTAATATATTGATAGCCTCTTCTCACATCACACGGACTTCATTTTGGAATTCGTTCACGCCACGTTTCTGGAGCAAAGGGCTGATTCGCCATACAAAACTCCAATTATACAAATCCAGACGAGCGTAGAGCCGGTCATACACACACGGAATTATGATTCCCGCTGCTGAGATGCTTGTCCCTGAGGAGGAAAGTAGATGTCATTCACTTATAATGGAGTCACATATTGACCCTATTTATCTACTGGATAACGTAATAAAGAAAATAAAATGTAAGGGTGATTATCTAAATTAGGTAAATGACTTTGAGCTTTATATCTGAAAATGGCAACTTTATCTTAATTACTGTTTATAATTTGAGGTTTTCGTTATTTAAAAAAATATATATAATAATAATTATATATATATATATATATATATATATATATATATATATATATATATTGGACTTCAATGACAAAAAAAACTTTCTCAAAAAGAAGAAGATAAGTCTTAAATTGGTTTTATTTTTGATCTGCACTGTTAACAATTTCCTGTAGAATCTACAGTAACTTCATGGCAGCAGTTTGCCAGTAACTTACTGTAAATCAATTACAGCAAAAGCACTGTATTTACATTTGCAGCACCATTTATCTTGCTCTATATGCATTTACAGTACTGTATATCTTTACTGTAAAATATACAGTAAGTTTTACAATGCAACTTTAAAATACAGTAACATACTGTATAACTGTCCTACAGTAAAATACGGATCTAGGAAGTACTGTGTGATTTACAAAAATCGTTAAGTGTAGTTTTTCCTGGTTTTCATTTAAACTGTTTTGAATGTAATTTGAATAATCAGGAATCATTCAAATAAATAATGATGAAAATAAAGTGTAAGAATATTTATATTAAGTAAATACATTTTAAATTGATATCTCAAAATGACAACTTCCTCTTGATAACTGTTAAAGGTACAGCAGGACTGTCTTCTTTTTTCCAAGAACATGCAATTACATGTTTAGGTTCCAGCAAACATAAAATGTATTTATCTAGTTACTATGGATTTATTACATACATAATATGGTTTTACGGATTGTAATGGCACATGAAAATGCTGAAAAGTATGATGGAAAAGCATGTAAAAAAATACTGAGATTTATTATGGCAGATTTTTTTTAATTTTTTTATGGCATTTCCTAAAGGATTAATGCCTCCAGGCCTCGTTTACGTTTCCATTTTATTCAATCGTTTCAAACCAATCCTGATATTGAGTCCACTGGAGCGTTTCTTCCAGCAACAAGTATTCCTTTATTTATTAATACTTCCGTTAGCATAGCCATGTTTTATTCACCTCATTTTCACCTTGTGCTGGGCATTTTATACCTTCTCTTTGCTTCGTTTTCCTGATTCTTCCCCTCATTTTGAACTTCATTTTCTCACTGTGGCGTGAGGGATTGTTTGCTCAGGCAAGCGTGAACAGTTGTCAGCCGCGTGTAGCGATGCTAAGCTAAGCGGTCTTGGCTTTCTAAATGGAGGGGAGGAAAGTCAGCGATGGCGTATTAACCTGTGTTGTGCTGCGCAGCTGTAAACATGACATCATGGGCTTCGCTGACTAATCTGAGAGATCAGAGTGTCAGAGACTCGCCTTAAAGAGACAAAAGCTCTCAGATGAGGATATTGTATTATATTATATTATATTATATTATATTATATTATATTATATTATATTATATTATATTATATTATATTATATTTATGAGTTCAAAAAAATCTAATAATCTAAAAATGAAATAAATGAACTTTTTAATAAAGCAGACAAACACATCAATTTACTGTAATAATTATTAAATTGGGACTTTATTTGGATTAAATTATGAATGCATATTTTGCAACTACATTTAAATAAAATCACGAATACCTAAAAAAATAATTAAATGAGAATAATTAATGAGAGTTAAGCTTAAAATTAACTAAATAATACATAATAGAACTAATTTGACATGCTTTATTTAAAGGTAATAAAAACATTTAAATGGAAATCAGAAATAAATAAGTTAAACTTGATTAAATTTAACTAAATTGTGACAAATACTGTTTATAACCACAAAACATAATAAATTATATTATAAACTCACAAATAAAATAGCCAAACATTCATCAATAACTGTAATAATTATTACATTTGAGCTTTATTTTCATTAAATCATGATTGTATTGCTATTACATTTGCATTAAATCATGAATATCAAAAATAAATCAACATATACACACACACAATAATTTATTCTTAAGTATTAAGCTTACAAATAACTCTAAAAAATGACATTAATATGACACGATGTTTGATTATTCAAATGAAACAAAACTAAAACCAAAAATCATCTTCTTCTTTTTAAGAAAGTTTTTAAATATCCAAAGTCCAAAATATCCAAATTTTACTTTTTTTTAACCCCTAAGAATGTTTTCTTTTGTGACAGGAATATCTTCCATTGTACTTTTTCCTTTCTCCACAATGCTTCTCATTTATTTTGACCTTCGCTGAAAATTTTCATGTTGTGCTTCCTGCTGTGCTTTCAATATGAAATGTGACCTTTTTTTTCTACAAACTCTCCAAATAACTAAGCGGTTCAAAGACTGCTGGCATCACATCAAATATAAGTAAGTAAATAGACAGAGAAGTTAAGAAAAATTCATCTAAATCATCAACTTATCTAAATCAGCGTACAATTTAGAAGTTATCCTCTATTAATAAGTGTATCTCACATATTGTTTTAAGGGGACCTATTATGCAAAAATCACTTTTATAAGGGGTTTAAACACAATTGTGTGGGAACAATCTGTGAATATAACCAGCTTCTAATGGTAAACATTTATTAATTTTATTTTTTATAATCACACTTCATTAAAACAGTCTGCAGAAACACTCTGATTGACATTCTCCCTTTGTACGTGTCATCAGAGGGGGAACGCCCCGCCCATTAGTGATAATCTCTCCCTTATTAGCATAGGACGTTAGTCTTGTTTTTGAACCTGCCACTATGCTGACACATAGGCATTTGTAGCCCTGCCCTCTTTTAAAAAAGAGCACAATCTCATTTGAATTTAAACCGACAGTCACCAAAACGGCACAATTAGGACCAAAGCCTAAAAGGGGCAGTTTCAAAGAGTCATAAAACATTATTTGTCAGGTATTTTGAGCTGAAACTTCACATACACACTCTAGGGACATCAGAGAATTATTTTACATCTCGCAAAAAGGAGCATGATAGGTCCCCTTTAAAGCCAAATATTATGCAAATAGACTGCTAGTCAGAAAAGAGGTCAAAACTGTCATGATGCTGTTTATTGGGCGAAAGGAAAAGACAGAAGAAGAGACAGAGAGAAAAAGAAAGAGAGTAAACAGATGGAAAGAAGCAGACGCTTGCTCTCTTCTCGTTCTCAGGCGTGATAATGAGATAATTACGGGACCATCTTACAGCGCTCATTCTTCCTCACTGTTCACATACAGATGAGACCGGAGCTCTTCAACACTTCCCACACACAAAAAAAACTCCACACGCAGTTGGAAACAACTAAAGCGGCCCGAACATAAATCTCCTGATTCATTTCTTTAATTACCGCTTCCTATGATTCCTCTGATGAAGGAAACTATTGCAGGCTAACCGCTTCCTCAAACATCCTAGACCTCGACAACATTTAGAAGACAACCCTATGGAAAATTCACATATGAAATATATAAACACAAATACATAATGAGATTGTGATTGCTCTTGAGAACTTAATTACTTAATTAACTACTTATTCATTTGTCAAACTAAATTCGCAAGTCTTTGGTTCATCAGATTTGGAATTAGCCAAATTAGATTAAATGTTTGATTATTATTATTATTATTATTATTATTATTATTATTACTAGTAGTAGTAGCAGTAAAAATTGTAATGAAACAGGAAATAAGTAATGAAACAGCTATACACATAAACAAACAAACACTAACCAACTTTCGTTTTTTCAACAGATATTGTAATGAATAATTTATTAATATAATAACTAGAACTTTCCCTGACATTTAGTTCACAAAAATACCCAAGAACTTGCATATCAACAACAACAATAACAATAATAATAATAATAATAATAATAATAATAAAAATAATAATAATAATAATAATAATAATAATAATAATAATAATAATAA
>CAIGQV010019081.1:7578723-7606250 GCA_903798115.1 Danio jaintianensis | reverse complement strand
AATAATAATAATAATAATAATAATAATAATAATAATAATAATAATAATAACAGCAAGGGATCTGGTAAGGTCATTTCACAGAACCAGCAAGAACCAGCATAAAAACATACCTTACCATCATGTTTTATTTCAGCAAAGAATAAACCTATAACATCAAGTTTGAATATTTTATGGCTGATTTCTGTGTTTAGGGTCTATTGTGAAATCATGCTTCTCTAAAATCCTTCCCCATTGTACAGTAAAACTCTTCTTGAATAGCTGATTGTGATTGTTCCACAGTAGGTTAACATTGAGCGTTAACAGACAAATTGCATGTCACTGAAGTCTGGGGCTGTTTAATGGCATGTTCGCTAAAGGTCAACGTGTTCAATGAACTGTATCTTTTCCTGGGAAGTAATGCTGGAAATGTTGAATAACACAATCCACTTTGAAGTCTGTGCCTACAGTACATCTACACTGAGAACAATTCAGTAGCATTAAATGTGAAATAATTACATTGTACATTTTTAATATTATAAGAAGAATGCTCAATTCAGCTCAGCTTCAGGGCATAACTATCAAATATCTGTTTTTACCAATGTTGTGCTGTTAGCAAAGCCGCTAGCAGAGTTAGGTGGTCTGAACTTAGCATCAAATTGTTTAACACTTTTTTTTTTTCCTGGGCAATAAGACTGGAAAGGTTAAATAACAATTCACTATGGAGGTTGTGTTTACTTTTTAGTATCTACACTGAGAAACAATTTTAGCTGCATTATTGCTAACTTGCTAGCATGAGATTACACTACACCTATGGAGTTACATTGTACATTATTTACCTCTCATTATTATAAAGAAGAATGCTCAATTTAGCTGAGTTTCAGGATACGGTAATCAAATATCTGTTTTTACCATCATTGTGCTGTTAGCAAAACTGCTAGCAGAGTTAGGTGGGCTGAAAATGAACCTGACATTAAATTGTTTAACACTCCTCAGTTTTTACCCAGGGTAATAATGCTAAACATGTTCAATAATAATTAACCCTAGAGTGTGTTTTTACTTTGGACGGTGCATCTACAGTCCACTGAGAAACATTAAATTGCATTAAACATGTAATAATAATCCTAGCTGCAGTATTGCTAACTCACTTAGATAATTGTTCTTAGACTTATATGTTTACATTGTACATTTACATATACCTTTATTATTATTACAAGCAGAATGGTCATGTCTTTTCAGTTTTAGAACCTAACAATCAACAGTCTGTTTGATACCGTTGTTGCGCTGTTAGCATGTCCACCAGCAAAGTTAGGCAGCCTGAAAATGAACCTAGCATCAAATTGTTGACACTCCTATTTATTTTTTTTACCCTGGGTAATAATGCAAAAAATGTTCAGGAACAAATAACCCTGGAGTTTGTACATGTCATCTACAGTGAGAAACCTTAATCTGCATTCCTAGATGTAGTATTGCTAACTTGCTAGCATGATACTACTGTACACTTATTTGTTTACATAGTTCATTATTATTATTATTAAGCCTATTATTATTAGCAGAATGCTCATTTCAGCTTAATTTCAGGACATAAGAATCAAATATACTTTTTTATCATTATTGTGACGTTAGCAATAATGCTAGCAGAGCGGCCTGAAAATAAACCTAGCATTAAATTGTTTAGAATCAGAATCAGAATCGGTTTTATTGCCAAGTGTGCTTACAAACACAAGGAATTTGTTTTGGCTACAGAAGCTTCCAGTGTACATAAAGTGACAAGTGACAACACAAAATAAATATGAGGAAAAATAAAATAAAATAAAATACGACAAACATTAAACAGAGATGCAGTTAGACAATAGAGCTCTGGATGATGAATTGTTGTACAGATTTGTTATAAATATACAAGTTTTACAAGTTATAAGGTGCTGTGTACAAATGCGTAGGAGAAAGTATTACATTGAAAGTATTGCATTTAGCACTCCTAAATGATTGCCAGGGCAATAATAGTAAAAATGTTCAATAACAGTTCACACTGAAGTTTGTGTTTACTTTTGACAGTGTTCCTACTCTGAAAAACCTTAAATTGCAGTAAACATGTAACAACAATCTTTGCTGCAGTATTGCTAACTCGCCAGCATGACGTTACTCTCACACTTACATGTTTACAAAGTACATTTACATTAGAAAAATGCTAAATTCAGCTCCGTTTCAGGCCATAACAATCACAAATATCTGTTTTTCCTATCAATGTGATGCTAGCAAAAACGCTAGTAGAGTTAGGGAGCAGGAAAATTAACCTTACATTGTTTCAGACTCTTTTTTGTTTTCCCAAGGTCATTAATGCTAAAAATGTTCAATAACAATTGACAGTGCATCTACTCTGAAAAACAACAAGTCTACTACTCACTACTCAACAAAACAACACTACTCTTACACTTATTTGTTTACATAGCACCTTTACATTCACCTTCAATTGAATGGTCACTGCTGCTCATGTTTAGAACCCAACAATCAAATATCTGTTTTTATTCATTCATTGTTGTGCTGTTAGCAAAATCGCTAGCAGAGCGAGGCGGCCTGAAAATGAACCTAGCATTAAATAGCTGAACACTCCTCATGCATTCAAATTCAGCTATAAAGCATTCGCTCTCCTCATCTTCAAATCTCCAGAGTGAAAGAGAAGGAGAGGTAGTTAGCGAGAGAGATAAGATGAAAGATTCAGTTCTGAAGAGCTTTGTCAAGGCACTACTGTTAATCTACAGCGCATGAGACAAGCGATCAAGCAACTCGACAAATTACGACTCCTCAGAGCTTTTTAAAAAGGTTATCGTCCGCTAAAGCAGATTTTTAATCAAGGCGCACTCGGGTGGGTTCGAGGTACTTGAGATTCAACTCGGTACATCTACAGTTCAAGCTTCGCTGTACACAACGCCGCCGTGTAGATTTCCATTAAATTGTGTGCAGAATAACCACGTTTGACGAGGTGAATTTCAATGGAGCCAGATGTTTATTACTCCACGTCTGGGCACCGAATGCGGTCGCTCCATGCATGCAGAGCGCAGGTCATATGGAATGCATTAGCGGCCACAGGGTTTGGGTAAATTTCCATCGGTGCGAAACACTGCTACTGCACAGTCACATTTTTTTTATTTCTTTATTTGGAAGACAGCTCATTTTGCATCCTGCCCTGCTGAATGCTAAGCGTAATCCAGTCAGAAGCAGAGCACAAAATCTGCGCGGCCTCAGCAAGGCCTGTCCATTGCTGTTCGGGAGAAGAGAGATTGTGTTTGAAGTTTATGAAGCATCAGCACTCGCTTTAACTGAGCCTTCCAGTGCTAATGCCATTTCAGTCCAGTACAAAGAGAGAAAGAGAGAGGAGGGGGAAGCACAAGTAAACAGTGACTATTAGAAAGCAGTCTTCATTTCAACATGGTTTCAGTTTTAGTTTTTGGCTTTTGTTGGAAAGAACACTTACATTTGGTAAGAAGTTGTCTTGTCAGATTCATTCATTTTACTGCATTACACTTTGAATGACTTGGCATATCATTACAGTAAACAATAGCAATTTAAAGTCGTTTAATTTAAGTTATTGCACAACAATGATGGAAATGTCATTTATCACATTATAATAATTTTTTCAACCCATGCTCATTATTGATACGTACCCCTTCATACATTTCTGGACAGTGCGAAATAAGTCCCAGGATGTATGTTTTTTTTTTTTTACAGTTTTTGTTTTTGCGAATCCACCAGAGGCCGCTGTGTATGCTTTTTCAGATCTCAGATTTCTCTTGCGAGTGCCATTCGCGCCTGCTGTTCTTGCGTAAATCCACCAGAGGCCGCTGTCGACTGACTGACTGACTGACCGACCTACCAATAACCCCACCCACCCACTACCCCAAACCCAACCGATAGTGTTTTCAAAAGCACCGATTGACCAGCGCCTACCGCCTTACCTAAATCCAACCAACAGTGTGTTTCAAAAGCAATCCAGAAAAAGAAAAGCCCTCGCGGCTGCCTGATTTTTACCATGTTTTCAGATCTTACCACATTCTCACCCTGTTATTTACTTGTTTATTTTTTTTTTTTTGCCTTTTTTTTTACCTGCTTTCTGGAACCATTCTTTGCTGGAATTGAACCCTGTTGTCACGGTCAACTCCTCTTTGCGTCTCAATTCCACCGACGTATCCGGCAAGCCACTGGGCAAACTGGTATCAGTGGAAAAGCTCTCCACACAGTGGTAAGCGGTCAGCTGGTAGCGCAAAAAAGAAACAGAATACTGCCCTATAGAGTTCGTTTTAAAGACGAAATGCATCCATTATGTAGCTGTTGCTACATAATTTGCACTCTTCAGAAATATACACAGGGCTACATATTCACAATGAGCCTGTGCTCATTCATTAGGTAATATTAAGTTTGTTAAACATTTTAAAAAGCAAGTACATTTTCTCACAGTGACATATTTTAGACTTTATACTCCCTGATAATTGATTGTTAATATTATTGTTTACAATTAGCAACTTGAACGGAAACACCAATGCAAAACAAGAATGCTATCAAATATTATTGGAATTTTTACAGTGTAAAAATATTTCAGCAGCAGTTAATATGGACTTCATTATGATTCTAATCTGCAGATTTAGTTGTTTGGAAATGTTCCTATTATGTTTATTTAACAAGGATGCATCTTTTTTATTGTAATGTTTAATTATATATCTATCTATCTATCAGCAGCAAATTTTATGAACATAACATTTAATTATCTTGATTATTCAAATCTACTGAGAGGCGTTGTATACAGTATATTAATTATGATTGTGTTTATTATATTGCAAATTAATTGTACATAATCAGTTCATTGCCATCATGTTATGTTTTTACCACACATTAATATCCCTCTAAAAAAGAAAGAGTCATTTTGACAGCATTTTTGCTGACGAGATTAACACTGCTAGAGAGAAACAAAAAAAAACAAAAAAAAAAAGTGTTGCCTGCAAGCAAAAGAAGCAGAAAGAACGAGAAGGAGAGCAGTTGTTGAAGACTTGAGAATCTCTCTCTTAGAAATCTCCACAGTTTCATCTTCACAGTGTTATCGTCTCTTCCACACAGTCCCGCAGCTGTTGCCGTCTCCAGCAGAGGAGTGCCAGCCTTTTCCACGTGCTCCACACACAAAACCTCCATTTCCCAGGTGCAGGCAGGCGACCAAAGCAGAAGAACAATGGACAACCGCTAACGCGCTGCACAAGAAACCGCGGTGGAGAGACGTGTTGCTTGGCAGAAGCCTTTGGCACAGATGCCATGGTTGCCCTTACTGTTGGAGCCGGTCACGTGGAGGCTTCAGCTTTCGCAAGGACCCTTTCATTGGGCGATGCGAATGAGCGCAGAACACTGGTTTTCCAGTGTTCTGAGTGGGCTGCTTTCGCCAGAGGTATCACTTCCACTCTTGCCACGAGAATGAGGCTGTAATAGCCCATATGCGCTCTTCTGTCAAGAGGTTTCCCTCTAGCCATGATAAGGACAGATGGAAAAGCCTTATTAGCATCTCGTTTTTTGGCTATGCAGGCTGCGGTACAAAACTACAGGGAGTGCAGAACTACGGCGGAGAAAATTCAGAGTCATGATCTGGGCCCACTGTAATTTGATTATGCCACTGCATTTTAAGGAGACACAACCCAGGTAAATAGGGTGGACATTTGCTAATAGAAACCCCATACTTGACAAGATCATTGCTATCTGGTGGATTCACTGTTTTATATAAATTAATACTATTGGTCATATTTTATGTCTATTGTTTTTTACAAATATGTGCGCCTGGACCACAAAACCAGTCAGAAGTGTCAATTTTTAAATTATCTGAAATTTGAATAAATTGCCTTTACATTGATGAATGGGTTCGCACTATTTGGATGATATACAATTATTTGAAATCTAGGTAACACTTCAGCATATTATTTTTATATTTATGCATATATTAGGATATTAAATGTTTATTAGGATTTATGAAGTATGATCTTATTTTACATCCGCAATCCTACCCAATACCTAAACTCAACTACTACCTTACTATTAATAAGCAGCTAAATATTCGTTTATTGAGCTAAAAGTCTTAGTTAATGGTTTGTCAATAGCGTAAATTGAATTTGTTGAAGAAAATTTGCTTGTTCAACAGGCTTTTGTGCTTTTTCAGCAAAAATCTAAACTAAACTAAACTAAACTAAACTAAACAAGTTGTACAACTTGAGTCAATCCTTACTGCAAATTTGGCACAAACTAGACTTGAACTCTTTAAATCTGGGGCCAGCCTCAAATAGCCTTTACCTTGCACTTTATCTTTGAGATTTTAGCCTGAATTCAGGGAAGGAAAAACTAAGAAGCAGTTGATTAAAAGCTGATTAAAAGCTCTTAAAAGCTGGCCTCATGCCCCACACCCTAAACCTTACTCTCATCCGGGTCACGGCACCAATTCAACCCCTCCAGATCTACTCTATTAATATCTGGCCTTAAAATCAGAATTTAAACATGGGCTATTTACAACCCACTTTACTTCCGCAACCGAGTGCATTTCTAAGTTGAGATTAATCGATAAAGAATAAGCAGGGCAGGACTTAATTTTATCCATCGGGTATTGATTGGGGTGGCAATTACACACCAGAATGGAACCAGATGGTTGCAGGCTTGAAAAGCAAAAGAGATTTCATTTGTCAGCAGGAAAGTACAGCCATTTCAGAGAGCAGAACAACTTATTATATTTGATATTAAACAACACACTTTTTGGACTGATGAATAAAGCAAGAATACAACCAGGAATGTGAAAGCAAACAGGTCCGTTTTGATTTCATGTTGACTTTAAAACAAAGGATTCTGCAGCAACTACAGAACATTTCTCAATGGGCTGTGCGTAGGCCGAACATCTCAGTCATGGTTATTAATGAAATACTCAGAGGAATGTGAATGAGATTAATACAGAGTCATAAAGGGAGAACAGCTGCTGCCATGGAAGTTGTGACTACAAATAAAACTATAATGAACTCATAAAAAAGGCATGATGGAACTGAAAGATTCAAACGCTGCAGACAAGGAGAGCATATAGAATATTTAAAGCTGCAATGTGTCATTTCTGCACCAACGGTGGCACCAGACAAAACTGCAAAACTACTCACTATTTCCCAAGCATGACTTACCGAGTGCACTACTGTGGCACAACCAAATGTCTCAGTATTTCATTCAGTATGACAAAATGAATATATTTAGTATTTTAATAATTTTAAATGCATTAATTGGTAAACATTTATGTCTTTCATGGACCTCTTGTTATAAAAACTGCTGTTATTATATAATTTTATTAGATTTCTTTACATTTTTGAGCCAAATCTGAAAACCGTCCAACGGTGTGACTGTCTCAAGCATAGTTCTATAAATTAACATGAATAAATACCTAATTTAACAAGTGGCTAATTTAGAAAACATCAATATTTGTCATCCATATATTTCTAAAAACACAGGAACTTGATACATTTTGTCACTGAAAACCACGTCCTCTAGTGTGACACTATATGCTAATTTTTAAATTGGCAATTCCACTAAAAACCTTAATTAGGACACGGTTCAAGATCATGTTACTGAAGCCCCCATGTTCACAAATTAAGTTTTGGTCTCAAAATTGTTCACATATTTAACTTTTTTATAAATTTGTCAGACTTCAAACTACATAAATATATCTATATTTTCTTCAAAAATTGTGTTTTACAAAAAAAGAGTCTTTTTGTCAATTACCCATAAATGCACAATTACGCAGCTATCACACCAACAATCTCCCATTTCGATACTTCAATATCTGCATTCTCCCACACATAAAGAGAGAGAGAGAGAGAGACAGAGAGAGGTTCAACGACCTCCAGATGGAATGATCCATCAAAGGATAGACACTGCCGTAGAGGAGGGATCTATCATCAAATGGGCACATGCAATGCGGAAACAATCCCCAGGCATTGCCAAACTGAGGTCGGAAAGAACAAATAAGGCTTTCTGAGCATGTTCTGCCGGTGACCTTTGGAGAGCGAGTAGGGGAAAACAGAAGACGTGCAACTTTATAAGAATTCTGCTTTCTGAAAGGTGTGTCAAAAAAGTTGAGTGCACTTATTAGATCAATAGTTTTTCCTAATTGGAAAACGTAATGCGGAAACTTAAACCTTGAAACTTCATCTTTTTTTGTTTAAGTTTCAGAAGTGGTCTCAACAATGTCTCAACATTAATATTTGACAGAGTAGCGATCAATGTAGAAATCTTGATATGTGAATTATGAACATCCAAATCAAAAACAACCATCAAATTGCCAATTTACAAACACAATATCATGGCAATTAATAACTTTTTGATTGAGTGGTTAATTCATATTAATTTGTACGATTCGCACAATGTAGTACGATTTGCTCTTTCCCTAATGACAGTTGGGTTTAGGGGTGGGGTTTGGGGGCACGCCTCCCTTTAAAAATTTTACATTTTCATACTAATTAAATTGTATGAATTCACATGAATTAGCCACTTTTCTGACAATATGCAAAGTAATTACATTTCTTTGTGAGATCGGGCTGATACTACTAATGGTTTATGGACACTTTATGGTTTTTTTTATTAATTTTTTTTACTTTTTATTTCATTAAAATAAAATAAAATAAAAAAATAAAACAATTAATAAAATAATACATAAATAAATAAACAGACAGACATACAGGCAAATAAATAAACAAATAAAAAGGAAAATAATAGCCAGACAGACTGACAGAGACAGATTAAAATAAAATAAAATTAAATAAAACAATAAATAGATAAATAAATAAATAAATAAATAAATAATAATAATAAATAAACAAACAAATAAATAAACAGACAGACAGACAAACAGGCAATAAATAAATAAATAAATAAATAATCAGGCAGACCGACAGAGACAGATAAAAAATAAAATAAAATGAAATAAAATAAAATTATAAAAATCTAAATTTCAATAAGCAGCATGAACCATAAGTACCAATTCAAAGTCATTCATGGAGAGTTTATCAACAATTTACAGAGCTGTTAGACCAAAGGTAAGTGGGAGATGAGTCTTGAAAAACCAGAGACTTGATAACTCAATTACATGTCCTAACCTATAAAAAAAATTAGCAATAAAATGTTCCACTGCAAAGTACCAAAGTTCCGTACACTCACATCGTGACCTATTCCTGAACTCCCGCCATTTGCTGCATTGCAATTTTGAAAAACGATCAACGGCATCTCTCCTAAAGCAGACTCGCTCTCTATACAGTAAATATCAGCGGCAGACATTTCCAGCTTGCAGAATATTTTCCTCATTCAACCATCGGCCATTCAGACTTCCATTAACGCTCTGCAAGTGCCCGCGGAGCGTATCATCAAAACCTGCCACGGAATGAGATGACATCACCAGAAAAAAATAAATAAATAAATAAATAAAAATGCCAGCTGGGTTGAGGAAGGGTCTGAAAGTTTACACGCAAACACTCCCACGCACACAAATAAATGCAATGATAGAGAAAAGCAGAGTCGGCGACTCCAGCATGCATGTTAGAATCTCTCCAATGAAGCAGACAGAGAGAGAAAGAAGCGTATGCATTATTATCAGAACAAAACTGCAAAAAGCCTCTGCTCTCCACAAATATTGGACCAATTTCGAGGTTGTGCTCGCCAATTTAGAGCAGCATCGCCTCTTTTCATTAGCGCCTTTTGTTCTTAATGTATTGCCAGGCTTGTGGAGGAAACTACAGGTGTTTGATGTGACAATTAGAGCGAAGCAATGGCTGCAGTTTTGCTCTGCGTTTCGTTGGTAGCTCTTGTTTTCACCTAAGAAAAAGGCGGAGAAGACGGAGAAGATGTGGGAGGCGAACGTAGCTCGGAGAAATGCGAGTTTTGTTGCAAAAGTGCCTGTGATCAATACTAAAGAGGCAACAAAACTGTGATGTTATTTTTGGGGAGGGAAAATGACAGGGCGCTTTATTCTGAATCTCAGAATCTGTGTGTGTGTGTGTGAGACTGTGTGAGTGAATTTTGTGGGTGCTGGCAGCATAGCCTGATGTATGGTGTGACTGGGAGAAATTAGAGAAGAGGAAATGACAGTATTTCCTTGCTTTGTGCTGCCAGGTTGAAGCTATAGGTAGGCGGCCGACCTCTGCAAGGTTCGGCGCAGGCCAAAAAAATGCAGGTGCAAGATTGTACACGCAGAACGCAGCATGGAAAAACAGAAAAGTATTTTGACACTAAAGCCACATACTGATGTCTGAATGTCATGTGTGTTAGATATTGATATGTGTTTATGTTATGTATGTTGTGCAATCTTACAATATATTACAATTCAAATTCGTTTAGAATTAATCAAATAAGTTAACTTTAATGTAATGATTTTCTTGATTCGTAAATAAATGATTCGTAGATAAACTGAACTCAATAAAATGTATTATATCATAGATCACATTCACAATACATTAAATTAGGGATACACCAAAAGGACAATTCTGATCCTAACCAAAAAACTAAAACAAAAAAACGAAACCGAAAATGCTTTGTAATGAATATTTCTTATTTTATTAAATGATATAAAGTAATTTTGTAATTTCCGAATGTAATTCAATAATTTAAATTAGACTGATTAATAAAAAAATAAAAATAAAATAAAAACAAAAATAAAAACAACAATAATAATAATATAAAATAATTTTTAATAACAAAATATAATAATAATAATAATGATAATAATAATAATAATAATAATAATAATAATAATAATAATAATAATAATAATAATAATAATAATAATAATAATAATAATAATAATAAATAAATAAATAAATTTCATTGACAGTTACATTTTTATGATAGTGAATGAGTCGAGACATGTCATTTTACCGGTGATTATGTGCGGTAAAAAAAACAGATAAGAATACAGGTTACATTAGCAAAACATCCACGTATTTAACTTTCACCTTAGCATTCCCGCAAGCTAGTCAACGGTATGCTACAACTGCTTTCTATTTTCGATATTTTTCTGTTGCCAAAAATTCAGCGCATCCCTACATTAAATAGATATTTATACATCAACATGTTTATTGTTTACACTTTAGTATTTGGTTCCCTTATATTGGATCTCTTATATTGGTCCCTATATTGGTTCTGCTTCATTGAATCAGAAAGTTTAAAACGTCTTGGCTTAAGTGTCTAAATACTTTTGATCAAGATGTGATCGTTGGAATTGTCAAATAACAATTTTGAAGGATTGTCTTTTGATTGGCTCTTACTGAACTCACATTTCTGGAGCTACAAACGCCTGGGCCCAGATTAAAAGCTGTCCCGGCACCAACATACGCACGCACGGTAAGTCAAATAACCATCCGCAACTTACCTGTCACGTTGACCTCTACTAGTCCAGAACGTGTGCCGATGCTATTGGTGGCCTCACAGACGTACGTCCCTCCGAGCTCGTAGGTGACCGGGCCTTTGAAGAACAGGGTGTTGTTCTTGATTTCAATGTTGTTAGGAAGCGATCCGTTCAACCTGAGAAAAAACAAAACAAAACAGATGATATATTATTTGATCTACCCGCATGGAAACAAAGTAGGTACGGGAGACAAATCTCCTCAAGTTGACATGGTGGGACATCATCAGCAGATCAACTGTTATTACGAAGACAGATCCAATCTTCTTAAACAAAGCAAACATACCAGGAATACCTCAAGAGCTACACATCCCAAGCCAGCAGACGTGAAGGGTGGTACGACTGAACGGGCCCTTACAGGTCTATATGTTGCCCAAGGACAGAGGGAGTAATTTAAAATGAGGAAAACAAACAGAGACAAAAAGCTGTGTCACATGTGGAAAAAAAAATTCTTGTTTTGCTGCCACTCTTTCAGTTCTGGGCTGCTGCACCTGAAGATGTATCCCAGGAGACTACAACAAAACCGATCAAGAAAAAAAAAAATGACTTACAGCGCCTCAGACTTTTACTGTAGTGTCCTATCTGAGTGTGGCCTAATTCTGGACTCTTCATGGTTCAGATGCCCAGCAAGTTCAGACTTGCCCTGGTGTTCCTTAAAGCTAGACAGAGGTCATAACCTTTGGCATGCTAGTGGCAGATGCTCTACTCTCTTCTTATCGGAGATCAGTATAACGATGCCTCCTCAGGCACCAGCCACATATAAAATCATCTTGTTCCCACTTAAACAAGTTCCTTTCTTCTATCTAAAGACACCCAATCTGGTACGTCAGGGTCAGGATGACTTCTGACGGTGTCCTTTATCAGGACTTATCAACTTGGAACCTCCTGTGTTAGCATTCACAGATCCTAGTTAGGCCGTAGTTAAAGGCCATTCACACCAAGCACAATAACTATAATGATAACAATAAAGACATTGTTCAATTTTTTTTTTCTGATTATAAGCAGAGTTTGCAGAGACCACAGCTATACCCGATAAATAATAACCGATAAAATACTGACAGCAAGATGGAATTCATTTCAAAGCTAAAGCAATTTAAAGTTACAGACACTCTTGTGAAGAGGCTCATGGCTTTATGTGAAGCCCTCTTTTCAAAGATCATTTAAAAATCTAAAACAATTGGTTATACCATGAGAGGGAATAGTTAAAAATAAACAGATCGTCAACATTTATTCTGTAGACACAAATATAATATTCCATATTTATTCATTCATTTTCTTTTCGGCTTAGTCGTTGGACTTGTGGGGGAAACCGGAGCTCCCAGAGGAAACCCACGTGAACATGGGGAGAACATGCAAACTCCACACAGAAATGCTAACTGACCCAGCCGAGGCTCGAATCAGCGACCTTCTTGCTGTGAGGCGATTGTGCTACCCACTGCGCCACTGTGACGCCCAATTCCTTAGTGTGAATGGCCCTTAAGTGTTACATTAATTGTTACATTACCGAGATACATAACCTTTTTTTTTTACGTTGGTTTAACATGCACTCAAATTGTGATCTCGGATTTTATTGAGACCCTCTTATTTCGTCACACTGTACATCACTATTACTGAATAATGAGTACTAATGAGTGAACAAACCCATGTCGCAAGGAAAGCAAGCAAATTAAAATGATGTGGATGTCAATTATGATAATCATCATGACCTGTGTGTTGTTGTGCAAAGTCCTTGTCTTGAATAATTTTTTACATTTTATTTTGGGCCACTGACTTCTTGCTAAACCAAACATCCAATTGAAGTCTTTCTCAAACACTCCATAAAAAACTAAGACCCCCACAAAAACAGATGCTCAGGTTGAAATCATACAGACCATTAGCTCTCTGCCCTCTGAACCAGTTTACACTTCTTTTTAGCATTGTCCACTTGTGGTTTGATTGGAAACAAAAATACATCTTAATACCACACTTAAATGAGGCCTTAATTGCCATCTTTGATTCAGTCTCTGGATGACTAGTTTTGTTTTTTAAAGCGGCCTATCAACCTGGAACCGTAGGGTGTATTCACACCTGCCTTGTTTGGTTCAATTGAATAAAACTCATTTCCCCCTTTGGTGAGGATCTTTTTGGCAGGTGTGAAAACAGAAGTTTCTCTTTGGTGCGCACCAAACAAATGGACCCAGACCAAGGTCTTTGGTTGCATCTGAAATCGCCTACTACTCGGGTAGGTACTACATTTGAATTTGAATTTACTACACGACTGTTAGAAAAGTATGTTCTATATAGAACGAATGTGAGTAATATGAATGGAATTTGTACGTATTACATCTGCCATTTGTCATCATCACATGAGCTACCTGCGTCAGTTGCGTCGCATCACCCCCATTCATAAATTTAGCATTTTGCATCTTGTTGCATCATGGGATAGCATAGCGTCCATTGGATGCGCACTTCAGAATCTCGCCGGTCATCTAAATACTTCTTGCTTGCTGTTTTTCCAATACTATGAATTCGGATATACTACTTGCCTCACATACTATTTTTTCCATACTGTATAGTAGGGAACTATGCAATTTTGGACACTATGCGATTTTTTTAATTTATGGATGAAAGGTATTGTGGTTTTTGGCTGTTCTGTGTTCATCTGAGGTTACTAGTTTACCATTATAACTTAAATGTGTATAACACACACTTCAGGACCTCGTTGATCTCTATTTGTGTGCGTCCACATTTGAAATATACAACCTGTGTGAGCAATAGACCTGATATGCGAATGAGCTACAGCAAAAGCATTTCTATCCAATAAATGACTTACTTCAGCACACGTGTAGTTTTGTTTACGATTTCTGGTTCACTTGCAAAAACTGCAGTGCGAAAGCGGAGAACATGGAAAAAAATGCATTGCAAAAAAAAAAAAGAATTGGAGAGCTGGAGAGCGCGAATTACCCCATACCATTTATTCAGGTCAACAAAAGGGTGAGCACAGAATATATAGTAGAAATTAGGTCAAGTCTTCAGAGCAGAATATATCATGCATACAATATATTCACATCATGTTGAATCTGATGAATGAGCCACATCTCAAGTTGTTCATTGACTGAATCTGATGTTATTTTGACAAATACCCTATTGCTATTAATTTAGCATAGTAATTACCAGATGAATAATTGATGTGTGGTAAAATGAAAATTTTACAAAACGAAAACTATAACATTCAACACTTGATTTACAATGAACAATTAATTGTGATTATTGGTTTTAACGTAAAATGACCAGTTGAATTTGTAGTGTCTTTTACACTAATGCTACTGTCAGCGATTCAGAAAAGCAATAAGCCATTCATGTGTTCCATTGATTTTACCATGCTGTTATTAGGCATGACGCAAAAGCAGAGCAATAACTAGTAAAAGTTCAATTACTAAATGTACAACCCTCAACAGCACACACCACTACCTCTATCCTCAGACAATTTCACGCAAAACTTCTCCTGGATTGAGTTTTATTCTTTTTCTTCTTTTTTTTTTTTAAGCAGAGGTCATCTGTCTCCTTGCTAAACTGTTGCTGTAATATTCATAACCTGGCTCAGGACGGAGTCTGTGAGACAGCTTTCAGGCTCAAAATACAAGCGCTTTTCTAAATGCTAACTGCTGCAGAGCAATCTGATAAGATGCAGCAGACGGACGACGGGAGGAGAGATAGATAAGGAAATATGTCACATTGAGCCGTCTGAAGATAAACTCTAGAGTGTGAGTGCTTATGACTCTTCTGCTCGCTTTATGATATATTTATGCTAAGAATCTTTTGGGCATGTTTTGATAGCTGGGAAATTAACGCAATTTTGAAAGTGAAAGTGTATGTATGTGGGAGAGACAGAAAGAGAGAGTGTGAGTAGTTACATCATATTTCAATGTGACATCTGAAACAGGAGATTTATTTCTTATTATTTAGTGCTTAGTCAGACTGTTAAGTATATCCGTGTAAAGTCTGGCCCAAATGGTTGCTTAATTGAGCCAAGAATCACCCACTTACACAGGAGAAGATTGTTTGGCTCACGTGTAAAGCAACCAATCCGTTTGATACGTTTTTACATGACATTTACATTAAGCTCAAAGTAATCTTAAAGGGATCGTTCAACCAAAATATGACAATTTGATGACTGTTTACTCACTTTCAAGTTATTTCAAACCTTAAACAGAGATAGTTTGAAGAAATCCATTGAATTCCACAGTAGAGAAAACAAATACTATGGAAGCCAATAGTTGCAGGTTTCCAGTTCAAAATACCTTATTTTCTGTTCAACATAAGAAATAAGTCAAACTGGTTTGGAGCAAGCAAAGGGTGAGTAAATGATTACAGAATTTTCAGTTTTGGGTGAACTATCTCTAAATAGCCCACATAGCAAAATATTTCTGGCCCAGCTCTGGCCCACACAATCAGCTTTTGCTTGGCCCACATGCCGTAGTGAATTACGGTACACGACTGGACAAAGTCTGGCTTCCAGACAAGGGCCAAACATGGACCGTATCTGGGTCAAGTCTCAGCCAAGTTAATAACCCATAACTGAGCCTGAACTCGGCCAGATATGTTGGTGTGTCACGACTGCAATGAAATTGATAAACTCAATAATCATTGCGCTTTAGGAGATCTATGGGCATGCTTTTTCTCTAAGCGATCTGATTGGTAGAATTTTTTCCTTTATTTGAAGATAATAAAAATGTATTTTAAATGTGGGTCAAGATAGGCCAAACTTACATGGCCCACATATCAATTATTAACATATACTACATTTTACATTTGGCCCAAGTATTGTGTGCCGCCTTAAAGACAGTGCCACCTCTGCCAAACCAGGGCCATGTTTGGCCCACATGCTGTATGCCAGTGCTGGATGAATGCCTGCTGTGCCAGATTTATGCCAAATCTGGGCCAGAATTCTTTGCTACCTGGGAGTTCAACAATCGCAAATTTTATAGGGTGTTCACAATTGGCAGATTTAATTTGATCACAACAAACTTTGGTCCAAGTGCTCTGTTAGAATACTGCCATCCAGAGTTATCCCAACCAGTTTCAATCTGGAATATAGCCGAGGCCCACATTGGTCCACTTCCGATTGAAACTTGGAGTGGTAGGACTAAATTATGAATCCTACAGGGGCAAAAAAACATCTAAAAAAATATGACATCTCAAGATTTGGCCATAAAAATGACAGAATGCTCAAGCACACTTGACTTTTCTCATTACAGTCATGATTTTGCCCATTAATACAGATGTTTTAAAACATCTCTCCTGGCTGGGGGTGTTGCTAAGGATTCTGGTCCCAATGCACAGATCTTAGCTCTGGGCCCCCTCGGTAGAAATTATGTTTAGACAGATGGGGGAATTATCCCACTTGATAGTAATTGGATCCCAGGTCGGAAATCATGGTCCTCCCCCAGTGGAAATCATGTTACTTCCACCTTGGTAGAAACCACCGAACCCCCCTCAGACATCATTGTAGGTCCTATTGTAGGAATTATTTACCGTAATCTTTTTGTTTGTGTAATGGAGGAATTCCTGGTGTGGTTCTTACTCCTTTTATAAGCTTTCCATGAGTTCTCAAACGATAAGTAAACTAGGCCTAAATATATTATTTGCTTTCTTGGCTCAAACTAAAGTACCAAGAGAACCAAACTATTTTTGTTTTAAAATGTAATAGCGTGCACCTTTTTTAAACAATGACCTTTAGAACAATAACTATTTTATAAAAGCACTATACAACTTGAATTGAATATAATTGAATCAAACTGAAAAACACACACAGAAACTGGGCGCAAACAACCGCTGTCTTTTTTCCCAGTACTGGGTTGCGACCGGAAGGGCATCCGCTGTGTAAAACTTATGCTGGAATAGTTAGCGGTTCATTCTGCTGTGGCGACCTTTGATAAATCAGAGACTAAGCCAAAGGAAAATGAATGATGAATGAATGAATCAAACTGAATTAAAGGGATAGTTCACCAAAAAATTTAAATGTACTCATAATTTACTCGCCCTTAAGTGGTTCCAAACATTTATGAGTTGATTTTTTTTTTTTCTTTGAACCTAAAGGAAGATATTTTGAAGAATGCTGGAGATAAATAACTACTGACTTCCATAGTAGGAAAAATAAATACTATGGAAGTCAATGATTACCAATTTCCAGCTTTCTTCAGAACAACTTCCTTTGTCTTTTTGACAACAGGTTTGTGACAAGTGAAAGTTAAATGATGACAGAACTTTCAGTTTTGGGTGAACTTTCCCTTTAATATATACCTTTAAGGTACCAATATGTACCTTTAACACCTTTGAAAAGATACCGCCCCAGTGACAGCTTATATATCCTATTTTCTGAGCCCACCAATCAGATAAGAGTTAGCCGGACCATGAAAGCACTTTATATTTTTCCACAAAATACTTCACGACAGTTTAAGCCTTCTTAAAGTATATGGGAATCAGAAGTCTCAACTGACTTTACTTCAGCATTATGACAGACTTCCAAATGAAACGGAATATTGAATGAGATAAAATGGAGAATGAAGCTTGATTCGGCTTACATCTTTTAGCTTTACCAATCTTTAGCTCACAGCAGACTGACGGCTGGAAAAAAAAACGTTTCATCCAAACTAAAACAGAACACCATATGATTGATATTACAAAGACATTTCTTTAGTGGATTAACTCGCACTAATTAACTATTCCTCACCGGACCAGTAATGCATGCTTACAAAGTAAATAGGTTTTAATTGATTTCATGCTGAGCTTAACGCTAAAATGTGCTTTCTTTCATCTTAAAGGAACACACTTAAAGGAAATAGGCTCATAATACAAGTCCCCTAGAGTTAAACACATGAGTTTGACCTTTTTTGAATCCATTCAGCTGATCTTTGGGTCTAGAGGGAGTAGTTGTAGCTTAGCTTAGTTCCTTGATTATTATGCCAGAATGTTGAGTATGAGACATGTTGACCTAGAAAATAGCAACTTTTAATTTACCGTCGGTCATTATACACGATATAACTACAGAAGTGTCAAGATTTAAATAGGCAAATTGTCTTTTTTTTTTTTTTTTTTAAAGCAAGATGCTAATCTAATCCAATTCAATGATTTATGCTAAGCTAAAAGTGGAGTGTTCCCTTTCAATGGAGCTCTTTTATGCTCCTTTTTACAAGATGTAAAATAAGTCTCTGATGTCCTTAGAGTGTGTATGTGAGGATTCAGCTCAAACTACCTCACAAATAATGTTTTTTAACTCTTTGAAACTGCTCCTTGATCCTAATTGTGCCATTTTGGTCACTGTCGCTTTAAATTCAAATTAGATTGTGGTCTTTTCAAAAGAGGGTGGAGCTATAAATGCCTGTGTGTCAGATTCAAACACAAGACTAACGTACTATGCTAATGAGGGAGAGATCGTCACTAATGGGCGGGGCTTTCCCCCTCTGATGACACGTACAAAGGGAGAATGTCAACCAAAGTGTTTCTGCAGACCGTTTTTTATGAAATGTGATTATAAAAAATAAAATTAATACATTTTTACCATTACAAGCTGGCTATGTTTACACACCGCTGCCACACAACTGTGTTTAAACCCCTTATAAAAGTGATTTTTGCATAATAGGTCCCCTTTAAAATACTACTGTACATATAAACTTTTATTTCCTAAGCTGAATGTATTCAAAATATTACTCTGTTTGTTTAAAAATTCAATTAGTCTCATAAAGCAACAGCAGTTGAACCAGAATTACAAGTTTGAGATGGGTTTGTATTTATTTTTGAGTTCATTTGGTGCAAAAATGACACAGACCCGATGTTCTTTGCACCATTTTCCCACTGTGCATTTTCAGAAGGCCATTTGTCTAATATTTATGCACACTGTATCAAATATTCAGCGTTTATACAATGTAACAGATTTCGGCACATTTGTAATTGAACTGCAGCTATGTGTGCGTGTGTGCGTTTTCACAGTAGCTCTGGACTGAAATGTTCTGCAACAGCGTGGTGATGACCTCCAGTGTAGCGCCCAGGGGACCCTTCAGAACACATTTGGTGTCCGCTCTCCACTGCTGCTGTGGCCGTCCTCTCTTATCTGTCACGCCGGAGCCCATGTCTCTCCCTATCACTGTCTTCCCCTCCTCTCTCTCCGCACTCACACCATTCTCCATTTTTTCTCCCATTGTTTATCTGCTTGCTTTCCTAGCAACTCCCACCATTTGAATTAGATAAATATTTGTGTTCTTTTTTTATTTTTAGCTTTGTTTGCTAAATTTATGACATGCTTTTGTTCGCTGTTATCCTGCTTATTAAGAGTATGCGCGACCATTTATAATTTGAATGTGCAAGGCTTCTGGAGTAATTTGTTTTTAGTTATTTTAGCTGTACAAAAATAGCCTGCTATTGATGTTTCGTTTATTATAGTAATTGTAAGCACTGGTTTTTGGAGTGAATAATTTTACCATGGCTCAGAATGACTCAGCAGACAGTGTTTTGTGCCTTACAAAACTGATGCAAAACTGTGAAGCCAAATTAAAGAACTACCTTGGTGTCAGTTTTGAAATAAATTCAGGCCAAATACAAGGTTTGCTTGGAGTCTGAAACATCTTGCTAAAGTGGACTTTTCAGAAAAGTGGAGAACATACCATTGATCCATGGTGATGACGGAATAGGTAGGTGTGGCACTGAAGCCCCCCCCATCTTTTCTTAGAAAGCTCCACCTTCCAAGAATTGCTTTAAAGTTGAAATTAAAGCTATATAAATTCTAATAAAGTGTAAATTTGGTGTATAATGTCATGTATAATATATACATACACATTAAAAAAAAAAAATCGCAATGAGATTTCGATTCGAGACCTCATCTCTTGTAAACAATAACCTTTGGATTAAATATAGATTGAATATAGTTCAATCAAACTGAATTAAATGGGTAGTTCACCCCAAAATGAAAATGTATTCACAATTTACTCTCCCTTCAGTGGTTCCAAACCTGTATGAGTTGATTGTTTTTCCCTTGGAACCTAAACGAAGATATTTTGAAGAAAGCTGGAGACCAATAACCGACTTCCATAGCAGGAAAAACAAATACTATGCAAGTCAATGATTACCGGTTTCCAGCTTTCTTCAGAACATCTTCTTTCGTCTTCAATAGAAGAAAACAGGTTTGTGACAAATGGAAGTTAAATGATGACAGAACTTTCAGTTTTGGGTGAACTATCCCTTTAATATATACCTTTAAGGTACTGATATGTACCTTTAACACCTTTGAAAACATACTGCCCCGGTGAAAGATTATGATTTTACCAAGATTTTACTTAACTGGTGTACCAAATTCACATCGCTATTATCAAATGCGTTCTCAAGATTCTAATTTGAGTAGCATATTTATATTGTTAAGAGGAAACAATTCAACCTATGTTCACATATAAATGCTGTTCTAAGCAGCATGAAGGCTTTGAGATGTCAAGGTGGTCTCATGAATATCTGTATTTATTTTGCGTAAACATATCACATCTGCAATCCTTCATATCGCAAAAATGTCTTTACACTCTCTTAAGGTGGTTTTTGGCCACCTTTTATTTTGTATGTGAATAATATTAGAAGCACTTTAGTGGAATGTTAATGGTTGGCTACTAGAAATAAATGCATCGATTACTTTCTTGGTCCGGAGCAAAGTAATTAAGAGAACAACATTAGATACTTTCATGTACTGCCAAGGTAACAATAAGTACCTTTAGGTAAATAATAAGTACCTATAGGTAAATAAGCACACAAATTAACTTTTTTAAAAGCAATACCACCACAGTGACAGTTATTTGAGGCAGCCAATCATGTTAGAGCTTGCCAGAACAAGAAAGCACTTCAAGACTGTGGGTGTTTAAGGGATAGTTCACCCAAAAACGTTAATTCTGGCATCATTTACTCACCTTTCACATCATTTACTCATCTTCACTTTCTTCAGTTTCTTTCTTCTACTGACCACAAAGGAAGATATTTAGAAAAACGCTGGTAGCTTGCACACATTGACTACCATCTTTTTTTGTTCTTTCTATAGAAATTGATGGGTCCCAAGAATCAGCATTCTTTAAAGTATCTTCTTTTGTGTTCAACAGGAGAAGGAAACATATAAAGATTTAAAACAACACAAGGGAGAATAAATGATGATGTCATTTTCCTTTTGGGGTGAACTATCCCTTTAAAAGCATATGTACACCAGAAGTTGAACTGAATTTAGTTCAGCATTATAACAGATTTCAGAACTGAACAATGTGAACATGTGGGTGGGGGTGAGGCCGTTTATTGTATGTTATTTTGTTTTTATTTTGCTAATTGTTAATGATTTTGCTAATTGCCTTGATATCCATTGTACCTTTGCATGTATATCCCAATAAACATACTTATTTCATTAATTTTCTTTTCGGCTTTATTAATCTGGGGTCGCCACAGCGGAATGAACCGCCAACTTATCCAGCATATGTTTTACGCAGCGGATGCCCTTCCAGCTGCAACCCATCACTGGGAAACATCTACACACACACACTACGGACAATTTAGCTTACCCAATTCACCTATACCACATGTCTTTGGACTTGTGGGGGAAACCGGAGCACCCGGAGGAAACCCACGCGAACACAGGGAGAACATGCAAACTCCACACAGAAACGCCAACTGACCCGGCCGAGGCTTGAACCAGCGACCTTCTTGCGGTGAGGCGAACGTGCTACCCACTGCGCCACCGTGCAGCCAGACATACTTATTTAAAAAAGTAAATTAAAATATTGGTACACTCTAAAAAGTCATGACAACAAATATTTTTATGTTACTTTAACTCATTTGAATAAGTTAATCAGGTTTCAGCAGTTTTTTGAAGTTATACAAAGTTTAACAATATTTTTCAGTCAGTTTGATTGATGTAAGTTGAGATGACTAGAAAAGTTCAACTGATTCAACAAAGAAATTGAAGGCAGCATTTTTTTTAGCAAATGTTAAACCAACGTGACCATTCTGCTGTTTCCGCTGATGTTGTCTTACCAGTTTCACAGTTTACCAACACCAGCGCCACGATGGAATCACATCTAATTTGCATTTTGGGTTGTTTCTTTTTCATTTATTTATTTTTTTGAAACTTTGAAAAGATTCACCTCACATTAGGATGTAAACCCAGCTACTGTCTTGTAGCAGGTTTTCCCACTTTTCCCCTCACTTTATCTCCTCCCTTTCTTCTCTTTCATTCTACTTCCAGTCTCAGCATACCAATTACTAATAAAAATGCCTAAAGAAGACCTCAGCGCCATTCGCGAGTCCCTCTTCACAGAGTTGGCTGCAGTATATGTGTCCTTTGATACCCTGAACAGCCCAGAATGCTCAGCGCTTTCCTCTCTCATTAAAACCCAGCCCGGTCCACAGAGGCACTGCACCCTGGGCACTGCCAGCTATTAATCCAGCACAGCTGAAGTCCGGTGACATGTTTTCCTTTCCCGGCTTTCGCTGCCTAATTACAGAACAAATTGCCACATTTATCTCTCAGTTTTTGCAGCATAATCCCTCCGTTTTTTTAACTGGAGCTGGTCCACTTTGTCTACTGTTGTTGGTGGTGTTTGTATTGTTGGCATTTACATGCACATGCATTCACCGCGTGATGAATGACAGGACATTTTGCCGTGCTAATTGGCATATAAGTGTGGCGCGTATGGTGACGCCGTGGTGCTGAATTATAATGCTGCAGCGAGGAGTTCATGCACAAGGTTATGCGGGTCATCTTACAGAGAAAACCTGACCCAGGGGTGCAAGAACAATCTGGAAGCACACATTAGAAACCTTATCAGCTTGTCGCATAAATATTAATTAGGAGATGTAACTAGTGATAGGCTGATAGGTGAGGCAAATTAATAATCTGCTGGCTTGCCTGGTTTTCCCAATTGGATGGATATATGAGCAATATCACACGAGTAGCAGTGCGATATGGCTGTATATCAGCACTGATGGGAGGGGTGCGTTGGCTCAAGGCCGCAGATGCCTTAGTGTCCCACCAGTGACGATATACAGCCATATCAAACTGCTACGAGTGTGATATTGCAGTTCGACGGCATAATCGTGTATATAAAAAGAACATCAAACACAGAGAGTCTCAAAACCCTTTTGAAAGAGGAACTACTTTCTTCCGCCATTCACACACATCTGCAGCTGACCATCACAACAGCAGAAACCATTACTACTTCACAAACATCACTTTAGAGCTAGCATTTGAATGATTCTCTAGCGTAATGTCTAAAGTGACGACAAAACAGGTGATTTTGCTCACATGTTAAGCTTATAAGTTTGAATGGCATGAAATGCCATCAGTCTACAGATATTCCAGTACTTATCTGTTGCAGTCGGGAGATCACAATAATTAACCCTGAAAAAGCAAACCCTACCAGATTACTATGGTATAAATACAGCACTACAAAATACAAAAGAGAGAGATCGACTTAGAATGTCACTTACCTGCTCTGAAATGATTTGATCAGCTGTAGTTTGAAACGTATGCTGAAAAAAAGTGGGGTTTTTTCCCCTAAGGACTTATTATGCGGTCTCTGTCGCCATCTTGTGGCGGGACATCAACTGTCTTTGCTCTGCTCAGTATGGCAGGCTGGCCGCCAACGCGCTGAATCTCCTAAATTATGAATATTTGAAATAGGCACTATCCTTATAAATAAACTGCATAGTTGCAATCTAAACAACTACATGCTCGCCTAAAAAATCCTCAAAACGTACAATATGTTGTCCAACAGCAGCAATATTTGTCAAACTGTAGTCCTCTGCTTGCCACTCCTGTGGGCGCAGTAATACACAAGGGTGAAGAGCTGATGGCTATCTCATGGCTATCAGCCATCGATTTTTATTTATTTATTTATTTTTATTCAATATACATATGTAAATATGTTCACACACATGCACACGCACCGCAACAAATATTTTAGGGGAAAATATGAAATAAAAATTCAATAAAAAGGGAAAAAAATCAAGAGAAGCATAAATAAACGATCTTTGTAATTTTTTTATTTTATTTTCTCATTTAATTTTTAAATGCATCATCTTTCTATTTCTAAAGATGTTAGGTGATCAAACTCTTATTTTAATGAATGAAGCTGTATAATAAGGATAATATATATATTCCAATATTCATTTTCAAAGAGGGTGTACTCATTTACTGTGCACTATGTTAATTAACAATTATTATTATTATTATTATTATTATTATTATTAGTAGTAGTAGTAGTAGTAGTAGTATTACACTATCCTATTAATACTATTTCCTTTTTATTATAGAGGATAAACATTTCAGCTATTGAATGCTTTCAAACTTCAACCACACACCATGGAGGTACATAATACACAATGTATGTGTGTGTAGTGTGTGTGTGTGTGTGTGTGTGTGGAAGGTGTATATAAAATGATTAATAAAAGTGAATTAATGAGTAAGAGTTTTTACGCTTTTGACCACACCACATAAACACCAGCATCACTGTCCACAGAAAGGTTTATAAAACAAACCTGATACTTTGCTGTCAACACATTTGTTTACTAGGCAAAGCAATGATGTCATCTTCTGCCTACATCGTTTGCATCCAAACCCGTAGCGCAAGTAACTCAAACAGCAAACATCATCACAAGACAAACACGACACAATCTCACTGTAAATCTCTCTTCTCTCAAACCAGTATATTGGTCAGGTAAACATTCCCAAGTACACAAAGCGTCGCTTATTTTCTCATGTTTGATCTTGTTTGAACGGTTATCAATGGCTCGGTAAGGACTGAATAGGGCTATTGTAACCGCCTTTACTTATCTTGATGGAGTGCTAACCATCAGTGAATGAAGAAGTAGTTTATGGAAGGAAATTATTCCCTTATCAGTCATAACACATCGAAGCTGTCATGTAGCGTTAGAGTAAAGTGAACATTTCAGAAAAGTGCTCTTCAAATATCTGTCGTCATTTATTTCCTTTAATGATGCCGATTTACACAAGCAGTCAAACGGTCAAACACACACATAGATCTGAGGCAGCTTTGATCTAAAGGATTAAGAGAAAATGCTTGACATTGGTTTTTATAGACATACAATTATGAATTGCTTTTAAAAATTATGTTTTTTAATGTATTTAATTATTTATTTTATTTTAATTATTATGGATGGATAAAACAGAAAGTTGATCAGCATACATGTGGAGTCTTACTTAAAAAAAAAAAAGACATAAAAAAAAATATCCAAAATATATTTTTAAATGAAGGTCAAATTATGTATTAAAACATTTTTTTTTTTCGATTAACTACAAAACACACCACTGTTGTCCTATAATTAACCTAGCAAAGCCATTAAATTGCACTTTTAGCAAGTTATTTTTTATTTTTTTTTTTTATTGCAATTTTTGTCAAAATTCTAATATATTAGTCAAATTTGATGTACTTTCAAAAGATTATTTTTGCTACAAATTTAAAATGAGTTTAAAAAACCCAATTCTTGAAATTTTTTTGGGGACAACTTAATTGTTTTACGTTCAATCTACTTAAACATTTTAAGTTAACCTAATTTGTGTTGGGACAACATGAATGAATTGTGTGGAACCCTGCAATTTTTACAGTGTATTGTCATCATGGAAAATCTGAAAAATCTTTTTTTCTTAAACAGCACTTGCGAATTCTTTGAAAAAATAAAAATAAATAAAATCACAGGAAGCTAATAATTTAGTCTCCAATTGCATATAATGCACATAAAATGTAAAATCAACATATTTTAGATAAAATAATACATATTTACTGTTCACTATAATAGTTTTATAACAATTTACTATAATAGTTGTCACCATTATTAAAAACAAAACAAAACAAACAAAAACTTAAAAGTTATAACAAACTATTTGGAAACTTTGACTTGTAGTATAAGTAAATTAATGTATAATAATAATAATAATAATAATAATAATAATAGTAATAAAATAATATAACTTAGTTACAAATAATACAAATAATAAACTTTATTTATTACTTGCCAACAACCAATTTATTGTTAATACTTAATAACAAAACAACAACAACAACAACAATAATAATAATAACAATAATAATAAATACATAATTAAAATAAATTAATAATAATAATAATAATAATAATATTAATAATAATAATAATAATAATAATAATAATAATAATAATAACTTTTTTGTTTATTTCTTACTTGCAAACAACTAATTTGTCTTTTGAATCCTTCACTATGCTTTCGTTTAACATACATGACTCATTCATCCCAATTACATTAATAAGCCGAGACAACAAAAGTGATTCTCTGTAATATGGATTAGTAGGTCAGGAAAGAGAACTCACAGTTTCCACTGGTAGATGGTGACGGGTGGATTGGCGTCTGCGTTGCATGTGAGCTGCACGTTTGGACGATTCAGGTACCAGTTTCCATCAAAGCCCTCGATTTTCACCTCCGGCTCATCTGCATAAAACAAAAAAAAATAAAAACAGTCATCTTCAGGAAGGGGGTCAGATGGATGTTCTGGGTCACATGATGCAACGACGGGCGCTTGTCATATACTGATTAATGGTGTGGGGTTCGTAGCTGAAAAGTCATAAGTTTATTTCTTAAGCGATTGGGAGGAGAGCCAACAAGAGAAGGGTTACTGAGACTACAACCACTGTGCTGCCCTTTAGCTAATAACAACAACAACAACAACAACTACAATAGCAATAATAATAATAATAATAATAATAATAATAATAATAATAATAATAATATTTAAATAATAAAAATAACAATAAATGCATTAAAATAACAACAACAATAAAAAATGAACACATAATAAAAAATAACAACAATACTACCACTACTACTAATAATAATAATAATAAATAAATAATAATAATAATAATAAAAATAATAAAATAATAATAAGAATAATAAGAATAATAATAATAATTAATAATAATAATAATAATAAATACATAATTAAATACTACTACTACTACTACTAATAATAATAATAATAATAATAAGTACATATTTGTTTTTAATAAAAATAAATAAATAAATAATAATAATAATAATAATAATAATAATAATAATAATAATAAT
>CAIGQV010019081.1:7553423-7574068 GCA_903798115.1 Danio jaintianensis | reverse complement strand
TAAATAAATAAATAAATAAATAAATAAATGCCATCACATAATTAAATAACAAAGGAAAAATAATAAAACAACAAAACAATAAATAAATAAATAAATAAATAAACAAACAAATAAATAAATAATTAAATATTAAAAAAAAATTATTATTATTATTATATTACTATTAAATAATATTAGAACTATTGTACTGTTCAAATAAATGCATGCCAAGCAGAACTGACAGAAAATACAAGAAAAACATCTTTATCAATATTTATATCACTGTTTATCTCTCAACCAGCAATTTCTTCAGTGTGAATAGTAGCTTTTAAAGGCATTTTTACATTGCACGTTGAGTATGACGCTGTCGGTGAAGCGCTCAGAGCGGTAGGTGACGATGCAGGTCAGCTTCTGTCGGTGGGTTTCGCGGCTGGGCAACACGATGTAGTTACTGCGCACGGTCACAGTGCCATTGGGATTGCGTGTTTCCTGAAATGTGGCCTCTCCTTTCAGAGCTGTGTCCCATTTGATGACGCTGGGAGGCTTGCCATTGGCTGACATGCAGGTGGCAACGGGCATCTTGCGTTTTGGGGTCCTGGCCACGATGGTGGGTGAAGTCAAAGTCATCTTGGTCACTGGCCGCGCTGGAGGAAAAGAAGTATATGGATAAAAAAGCAACAAAAGAAACATTGTAGAAGATAATGAGGCTACACTCAGCTTGAAGACTTTTAAATGTTCTTATGGTGTAAAGTGTAATAAAAGCTTTTTGAAGATAATGTTGAAGCTGTGCAGCAGAGTAATGACATTTCAGATCACTATAGACCATTTTGAGGGATGTAAACAAAAACAATGGTCCCAATGTATTTCCTGTTTCACATTTTTAATTTCTATAGCTTTCGAGAATCCAAAAAGAGCCACATATTGACAAATAACGTTATGATAGCTGTTTTAACATTAAGTTATGATTGAATTGCCTCTTGTTACAGTTATGAAATAGTTTGATAACAAGCAGGAAATACTCATGGGCCAATGACATCACCACATTGAAATGGTCTATTTAATCTCTTGTTTATTGTGCATTGATAGGTCTACAAGATCAGCTTCTATTTTTAAATAAGGTAGAACGATCACCTCTAGCACTAAACATGACATAAGCTACCTGGTCTTTTTAATTTCCTTAGCATTCCAGGCAGCCTAGAAGAGCTTGACACTGCAACTGAAACTATTGATTCTGTCCTTTCTAGCACTTTAGACATATTTGCACGTTACACTTAAAAAAAAGATTAGGGAAAAAAATCTGACGCCATGGCACAATGAGCACACACGTGCCTTAAAGAAGGCAGCCCAGAAAATGGAACGTAGATGGAATAAATCAAAACTAGAGGTGTTTCGTCTGGCCTGGAAAGAAAGTATACTTAACTTTAGAAAAGCTTTAAAGTCTGCCAGATCTGCTTATTTTTCAACTTTAATAGAAGAAAATAAACACAATCCTAGGGTCCTGTTTAACACTGTGGCAAATCTAACTAAAAATAAAGCATCAACATGCATTTCTTAACACAGCAGTAATGACTTTATGAAATTCTTTACATGCAAGATTGATGATATCAGAGATAAAATAAGCACCATCAATCTGCCTCCTACAGCATCGTCCCAATTAGAGCACTGTAGACTGTAAATGGATAAACTTCAGACTTATTTAGCAGTAGGTGAGGAAGAACTGTCTAAACTGATAAATTCCTCCAAATCAACAACGTCTATGAAAAAATATATATTTTATGTTAAGCTGCTTTGACCATCTACATTGTAAAAGCACTATAGAAATAAAGATGAATTAAATTGAAATGATGCCAAGAGACCAAACATAGTAAAGTTCTAATGCTTTTGTTATGGCGCGATCATTTTATTAGCATCCAGGTTTCACTCTTTCACTATTTAAACGTATAGTTCACGCAATAATGAAAATGTCATCACTCTTCACTTGCTGCAAATTGTTTTTGAGGTAACACTTTAAGTTCAGGTCACATTGCATGCTATTAACTACTGGCTTATTACTTGCCTATTATTAAGATATTAACTGTTCATTAATAAAGTAGTTATAAAGTATGATCTTATTCTGCATCCCTGATCCTACCCAAAACCCAATTTCTACCTTACTAACTATTAATAAACAGCTAATTAGTAGTTTATTAAGCTAGTAGTGTTAGTTAATGGTTTGTTAATATCATAAACTGTGACCTAAACTAAAGTGTTACCAAGTTTCTTTCTTCTGTTTCTTCAATTTTTTTCTGTTGTGAAAGAAACTCAGGTTTAAAACCACATGAGGGAAAGTACATGATGACAGAATGTTGATTTTTTTTTTGTGTGTGTGGGGGGGGTGAACTACCTCTTTAAGACATGGTCTAATGGTACAATTACACAACAAAGAAGTAGAATTAAAAAGTAGTATTATGCACGCTCTCTTTTTTTTTTGCAGGTCAAACATTCCCCTGTAGTGTTGAGGTCAGGCATAACTGTAAAAAAAAAGGTGTTTTAAAATGAACACACACTAGTGTATAGAGCACCTAAGAATAACTCCAGAGCGATCAATACATTTGATTCGAGACTGTAATCACGTCATTCACGCAGTTGAATCACACTCAATGTAAAAAGCACATAACGAGTATGTTTACATGACAATGCTAAGCTTTTGAGCTTTTTCTTTTGCTTTTTTTCTCTTTCTTTCTGTTTCAAATATTTCCCAAATAATGTTTAACAGAGCAAGGACATTTTCACAGTATTTCCTATAATATTTTGTCTTCTGTAGAAAGTCTGATTTGTTTTATTTTGGCTAGAATAAAAGTTTTTTTTTTTTTTTTTTTAAACCATTTTAAGGTCAATATTATTAGCCCCTTAAGCAATAATTGTTTTCAATTGCCTACAGAACAAACCACTGTTATACAATGATTTGCCTAATTAACCTAGTTAAGCCTTTAAATGTCACTTTAAGCTGAATACTAGTATCTTGAATAATATCTAGTCAAATATTATGTGCTGTCATCATGGCAAAGATAAAAGAAATCAGTTATTAGAAATGAGTTATTACAATTATTATGTTTAAAAATGTATTGAAAATAAATCTTCTTTCTGTTAAACAGAAATTGGGGAAAAAAATATACAGGGGGCTAATAATTCTGGAGAGCTAAACAAAATTCTGACTTTAACTGTACATGATGTCACTGTGTTCACAAAACTGCTTTTGGTTTGTCATTTACACAGCAACCAGTATGCTATCAATTTCAAAAGAGGTCAAAAATGATTTAAAAATTTTGAATTTTCCATCCCACAAAACACAATACAGTGTAAACGAACAGTCAAAACACATCTAGTTTTTTTTTTCCTTTCTTAATTGAAACGTTCTTGTGTAAACGCCCCTGTAAACAACAGCAATAAAGGTGCCCTTGAGAGCGGAGGTAAAATAACAGCTTCTTTTTCTCACTGATCCACTAATCTCACTGTTCTGAAAAGTCGGTTTTTTTTCCCTCCGTCAGTACAAATCAAGCACTTCGCTAATTTATTTTTCCCCCTAACCAGTGTTCAAAGCAAAAGCATCAGTCAAGCACTCAAACTGATGTAGAAACCATTCGTTTTTCTTTCCGTTGCCCAAAGTCATACAATCTCGATCTTTTATACGCTGCCAATTAGCAATTAACAAGACCTGCATCAAAAAAAGGAAGATGTGTGTGGGTATGTGTGTTTATGTGAGCGTGTGTCACAGAGTGCTGATAGCGGGTCTGAGGTTTTGTGGCTAGGGTTGATATGACATGAAGAGTCTCTTTGAAAGCACTGAGCTGGTTATCTCCATTCAGGTTACTTGCTCTTACTGCGATGCCAGCACTCTCTGAGGACGCATGTGAAGGCGATATACAAAATGGGCTTGGGAGTTAACAAGCCACACCAGTGAGGAAGAAGAAGAAAAAAAAAAAACTCTAACTCTACTTGAGCCAAGCAGCTCCCTTTGCTGGCTTAATGGGAAACATATCAACACTTCATTTCTAATTAGATCTGCAATCAGTGGGAGCATAACCCACCTCTCTAACAAGATACTCCTCTCTCGCACTCCAGCACACATGCGCGCACACACATACACGCACATCATGTTTTTTTTTTTTTTCTTTAACCTGCATTGCTTTCTAAAAGATGAATAACTGAAAGGACAGCTTTTATTTATGTCTCTCTCTATAATTTATTTATTTATTAAAAGAAATCACTCAATAATTTTATTATATACATTTTCTACTAGTCACATATTATTAAACATATTATGTTTGGAAAATAAAATGTCTAAAAATCTCCTTTTCTCACACTGAAATTGGTTTGACATTTAAACTAACAAGCTTAAAAGAAGTGCTCAAATGTAACCTATATATAACCCACTGTGCACTTGTAGTGCTTTCTAAGTTCTAAAATCATTTGTAGCATAAATCAATATGATTTACTTAATGTATTCCCAAACTTTTTTGTTAGCCAGAACCCTCTGACCAATTTGTTTATTTTTATTTTATTTTTTTTGTTTTGTTTTTTTTACCAAAATGTATTTTTTTAATTTAATTTAATTTAATTTTTATTATTATTTTTATTTTATTTCTTTATTTAATTTTATTAAATTAAATTTTATTTTGTTTTATTTATTTATTTTTTACTTTTACATTTTTTCATTAAATTTTTTTATTTTATTTTGTTTTATTTTATTTCATTTTATCTTATTTCATTTTATTTTATTTATTTATTTTTTACTTTTTAGTAAAAAAAAATTTATTGAATTGAATTGAATTGAATTTTGTTTTGTTTTATTTTGTTTGTTTAGACTTTATTAATCCCAAAGGGAAATTCATGTCACAGCAGAGCTCTCCATACTATAAGATAAATAAAATAAATTGCATATATAAAAAGACAATAATATTAATAAAATTACATTCATGCTGCACACCTAAGTTTCAAACAACGAGTAGACACTAGTCCTTATCTACAGTATTAACGCTATTACAATTCAGCACAATTCATCTAGTATGACTTTGGTTATATAATATGATCACTGTTGGTAAAAATGACTCCCCCTAACACCGGGGAACACGTTTTATTTTGTGATGTTGATTAATAGACACATGCTGCAAAAACTCTATTACTATACTACTATTATCTATTACTATGCTATACAAAAAATTGACGGGATCACTGTTGCACAAAAGCAACTCCTTCATGTTATCCCAACACAAACTGATTAAGGTAACTTTTTTCTTTCACAAATATAAGTGGATTGGACATAAAACAAATAAGTTGTCCAATAGAAATCCCAAGAATTGTGATGTTTTGGCTCATTTTAAACAAGTAGTTTGAACAAGCAGCAATATATATATATATTTTAGTGTAACTTATAATAGTTATTACTTATAACAATTTTATACTACTCTTTGAATACATACTCATTTGTAAATTTTCATACAATCTGCTCATGCCCGAGTGATGATTATGTTTAGGTTCGGGACATGCAAGCCTTAAAAAAAAAAAAAAAATCTATATTTTTATATGGATGAGATTGTGTGGATTCATTTCATTCCCTCATGCATTTTTTTCATTATTTAATTAGTGATTAGAATTAGAGTTAGAAACTAGAATTAGAAACAAGAATTAGAAACAGCCAAGTTTGGGAAATTATGCAGTCATGTACATTTATGTAATCTAATAATAGCCTATCTGAAACTGTGTGTACAACTATTGATGGCAAAAACGTATGAATGTATTATTTCTGCAGATCGACTGAAGTGCCAGGTCTAGCTGTTTCTACTGTGGTGAAATCTGATCAATACATTTCAAGTGTACTGAAGGTTTGAACCAAGCACCTTACAAACAAGACCTGCAGCGGTCAAGGACAAAGATTATGTTTTTTCTCAAGGGCTTATGGATAAAGGGTTATGAATAAAATATTGCTGAAACAACATCCATTTACACCTTACTACCTGCAAACCATGACGATACCTTTAATAAAAAAAATATCTCATCATGTCAGGGATGAGTGTGCTGAGAATATTCCAGAATGTGACACCTATTTCTGTGCTGTTCTTCCGTGAAGTTATATGTGTGAAAATAAATTGCTGTTCAGTGCAGATATTTAAATAATTAGTTTGAATAATTTCTTAGTGATGGTGTTATAAGTTCTAAAAAGAAAAATGGAACATGAACGAAATGATTTTGCCTAAATAGTTTAAGCTTGTTGCATTTTCAAATGTCTGGGTGAAAAAACTTTACATAACAAAAACAATAATAATAATAATAATAATAATAATAATAATAATAATAATATTAATAGTTATTATTATTATCATTATTATTATTAGTAGTCATAGTAGTAGTAGTAGTAATTTTAAAAATAATAATAATAATAATAATAATAATAATAATAATAATTATTATTATTATTATTATTGTTATTAACATTATTATTATTATTATTATTATTAGTAGTAGTAGTAGTAGTAGTAGTAGTAGTTTTAATAATAATAATAATAATTATTATTATTATTACTATTATTTTATTCTTACTAGTAGTATTAATTTTTTAAAATTAATTTTTATTAAAATAATAATAATAATAATAATAATAATAATAATAAATTGGATAATTCAAAATAGATTTCTGTGTAAATCTACTAAAAATGATTAAATTAAATATAAACAAATTAAATATAATTAAATCAATTAAACAATTAAACATAAACTATATTTACAAGTAATCTGTTTACAATTATGTTGCTTTATTTTTTGCATTATACCAGTTTCATCATAAATACTGCACAAAAAATACATACTTAAGATCACATTTAATGTGAATTTACTCTTGAATTTACTAGTTTATAGTAAAAAGAAACTTTTTTGTTTTACAAAACATAGTTTTACACACAAGTATATATTTTTCACATTTGTTTCTAATGCGAAATAAAAAAAATATATATATATCAAGCAATACAAGAAAAAATTTATTAATAAAAAAAACATGTACTAATCAATGAATTTTGCATGGGAATTTAAGCACTGAACAACAAATTACGCACAAATCTGATCTGCTTGATATTCATGAATGAGGCCTGTTGTTGCTCGAATGTGTCAATTTACAAATGTATTTTTTTTAAAACACACATTTGTTCTGCTCATTTTTCATTGAATGAAGCCCATTGATCCTCAGTTTGTGAATGAGCTCTATTCACATGAGAACAGGGCTAAATATGTATGGCCGTCTGGTGGACTTACCAAAGACGGTGAGGTTGACCATATTCTCCCTATTGCCTGCTGGGAAGGTGGTGTATTCGCAGATGTAGGCTGCCTCGTCAGAGAGCCGTAGACTGCTGAACACAATGGTGGTATCCTCAAGAGAAGAAGGGGTCCGCTGGCGCACGGCGGGGTGCTTGAAACTCACACGATCTTTGAAAGGGGCCAAAACTGATACTCCCAAGGCTGGGTTAGCAATGGCCACATTTTGTTTGGTGCCATTTATCAGCTTCTGCCAGGTGACTTGAGAGATCTTTACTGGTGGCTTGCCGTTGATGAAGAGACATTTCAGCTCCACTGTATCCCCCACAAATCCAGACTTACTAGGGTCCGTCTGCACCGACTGCCCATTCCCTGCTGAAGAAACACAAGAAGAGGGACATTACTAACAATTCGACCAATCAGTGATTGATAGAACGCATTAGTGCTCGCCCACTTTTTCAGGATTGGTGGTTCTGAAAGTATTTTTCAAACTCATTTTTCGCTTATGAAATAAAAACAATTATTCAATAAGGTGATAAAAGCTATAAAAGCATGTATTGAAACATTTAATTTAAAGCTAAGATGTCAATAAAGAGAAATAAACTATTTATATTATATATAAGTGCTGAATCATGGGTAATGTAGTTTTATTTTGCATAAATCCTGATATTAAAAACTTTAGTTTTATAAATACGTTGAATTAATGCAAACAGATGGGTCAGCAAAGTACAATTAATTAAAAAACTGCATTCACAACAGGCCTATTAAATCATTCGATCATTCATTCATTCATTCATTTTCCTTCGGCTTAGTCTCTGATTTATCAGAGGTCACCACAGCAGAATGAACCGCCAACTATTCCAGCATACTGTATGTTTTATGTAGCGAATTCCCTTCCGACAGCAACCCAGTACTGGGAAACACCCATACACTCTCGCATTCACACACACACTCATACACTATGGCCAATTTCGTTCAGCCAATTCACCTATACTGCATGTCTTAGGACTGTGGGGGAAACCGGAGCACCCGGAGAAAACCCACGAGAACATGGGTCTATTATACCAGTTGTTGTCCAGAATTGAGTTTTTACTCATAGGAGACAACTATAAAAGTCTGTTACACTGCTTGTGAAATCACAACATGCTTGTTAGTCACAACATTTTGAGGTCAGTTATTCCCAAATAATGACTTTCATTAATAGTAACATATTAAAATTACAGTTAGAACATATGCTTTCCAAAATTGCACACTACATAGTGTTTAAAAACCATTATGTGAACCAAGCTGAATGTCAAAACATAGGTAAGAATTGCCTGAATGACATAATACTTCTGCAAAGATACACTGGGAACTTTACTATCCCATTAGGCCAAAGGACAGCATTTATTACATGTAATGAAGTGACAACAACATGCTGAATATAGTATGTCCAAATATCATTCATTCCGCTCATGATTATACATGGTCATGGATTAATTTCAAATTCAATAATAACCAAAAAATAACTAAAATAAAATAAAAATCTGAAAGCTGTCACTGTGGTAGTACCTTTTCAGAATTACACTTTTGTACTTAAAGCGTCCATAATGGTATACCTCAAAGCTACATATTGGTACCTTAAAATTTCAAGAGTTACACTTTTGTACCTTTTTATATACTAATATGTAACTTTAAGTACAAATGTGTACCTTTTGAAAAGATACCGCCACAGTGACAGAGCATTCATTCATTCACCTTCGGTTTAGTCCCTTTATTCATTAGGGGTCGCCACAGCGGAATAAACCACCAACTTATCCAGCAAAACTCCACACAGAAATGCCAACTGACCCATCCGGGACTCGAACCAGCGACCTTCTTGCTGTGAGGTGACAGTGTTAACCCCTGAGCCACCATGTCGCCCAGTGACAGCTCTTGCACCTTTATTTCTAAGAGTGTACTCAAATGGTACTCAATAATCAATAATTCATTATGAAAACTGACAACCCTTGCTGAAGTTGCAACAACTCATTACCTCATCCCTGACTTTTACGCTAAAACCGGGCGCATCAAAGCAGCAAGTGCGCCAATTCAACAAGAGCCCTTCAAACGCCACCTTCTTTGACAAACAGAACTAATTATAAGCGCAGCCGCGGTGTTTACAGGCAGCGTTAGGTCTTCAAGAGCTCCGGATGTAGACTTTCCCTGCATGTGTAATGACGGTAGATCCCCCCTGACTCTGATCCTGGCTGCCAACCCTCCCACACCACTCCATCCTAATTATTTCTCATTGGTAAACATCTCGGTGACAGCCTCAAGCACCTATTAATGGAAACAATGTGGGATCCAATCTGAGTGTGCCCACAATGATGCCACTTGAATTAAGCTACAATAAACCAGGCAGGCAATTAGTAGTAAACGAATGGGTTTTTCTATTTTTTCCCGCAAAGGCTTTCAGGAGTTTGAAGGTACCTGTCACGTATGAGATTTTCCATTGCCCTCAGTTAAAACAATAGTGGGTTTATCTATGTAGATAACCCTGAACATGGTATGCCCCGCAGTCAAATGCGTCTGGTTTTAGCAGGCCCCAGTCTTTTGTCTCTATAGTGACCTTCTTTTACCCCCGCCAGCTGAGAATGATGTGTCAACACTCGAACACCCCCCTCCTTCTTGCCCTTCCTTTTCTCTAAGTCTCGCTTTCTTGCACATGCTATTACTCATACTTTTGTTTAACTACCCCCGCTTTACTTCACCCCCTGGTTTTCATTCATATTTTCTTTGTCTTCACTTCCTCAACACCTGATTAGACAACCGGCTCTTCTTATGTTTCAACCCTGTTATGCTTCCTGAGGAATAGTACTGCGTCCATGAACACTTTAGCTCTACAGAGGCCATTCATAACAGAAGCCCGTGACTAACTCTGAGGCAAATGCGTCCCTGGAGGGTTCATGACTTCTGTTGTCTTTAACAAACCTGTCGTAAGAGACCCTGAGTAGATGTATATCTCCTCGCCGTCAGGTGCTGTCCTGTTGGCCTTGCTTCCTGCACAAACATATACAGTACTAAACCGCATACCTTCACCACCCCCTCTCCCTCTCTCTTATATTTATGACTGGCAAAAGAGGTAATTACCTCCTACAGAGAGACCTTAGCTAAGAGGAAGTAACTCTGAACTACTGTGCTTAATCAAGCCACTCATAAAAGTTGGAAGTACTGCAGGGGAAAAGCAAAACAGAGGGAAAATGGAAAATCTGGGTCATTTGTCCAAATGGGTGCCATTTACGTCCTTCTAATAAATAAGACACAAATTTGCTAAAAAAAAAATTACCTCAACTCTTCAGTAAGTGGTAAAGATCTCTCTTTTGGTGACTTGTCTTTCTTTGTAATGTTTCTCATGTTAAAATGTCAACCCTGTTACCATGAGTTTGTATAGTAAACAATGGGATGTTTGTTGAAATATCAGTATTAAATTCTCCTAAGAACTACACAGTTTCGTGACCTTGAGCAAAAAAGGCACAATTACATTCCTACATTGAAAATTAGAATGTGATTTATTCATTGTTAGATGGAATAAAGCAATTTATGTTAAAACTCACCTTTGTAACCACTTTCGTTTAATTGCCCCATATGCATTTGAATGTATACCAAAGATTTAAATTGTACATGCAGAAAATGACACCATAGCAGGCAGTTTTGAAAAGTTCAAGATAAGTTGCTGATCAGGGATCAGTTTCGTACTGACGGGCCATTTTATAAAAGGTTGAAAAACTGGTTTGAGTGCAGGCCTGTGTGTAACACCAGTCATGATTTTTCAACAAGTATGGGCAAGTGTCTAAACACTAAGATCACCACTTAGAAGAATTTGAAAGCAAATCTTGGAGAAGTTAAACTTCTGATAGTCTAAAACTAAAACTGATCTCTTGGGATTGAAACTAGCCAAAGATTTAAAGAGAAAACAGGAGAAGCTGGTACAATGTGCTCATATTATGAACACAAAGAACTGTATACAAGGTAAGGTAAGGTAAGGGGAAAAAAGACAAGTCAAGGTCGACTGTGCACAAACCTCTAATCAGGATACTCATGATTTCAGAGAACACATAGCACTGACCTTGAGTAGTAAGAAACTTTTTTTAAATAGTTTCATCTTTCTCATATTGATTTTGAAGGGTAAAGTTTCTTGCCTGTGTTTTGCAAGAACAAAGTTAAAATTACAATGACTTCAGCTTTTTACCTTGCTAGCTTTTCAAACAGATAAAAAGGTATCAAAATACTAGAATTCTGTAGGTGGTTACTTTCTGGTCCAAGTCACAAAATACCCTCTAACCCTACAGTATATACGATCATCAAATGTGATGTTAGCCTTAGCAATCACCACTCATAAAAAGAAGGAACCAGCTGGTGATGTGTCAGTTTTTTTAACTGATGCACAGCAAACCCTTCATTTCTCATTTATCCAGGCCTGCACGGATGAGATATTTTTGACCACAGTGTATAGACCCATCAGCAGGCACTCTGAAACGACAGATTGATTGACTAATCGAGTTTGACAGAAAGACGGCTGGCAACCTCTGCAAAGCCACCTTGGGGAGCACCTGTGTCCTTGTACCCCTCGGTTTGACCCTGTTCCCACCTGCACTTGCTATTGTGACAGGGTTGAAACAGAGGAAATGCTTAGTGAAGCACCAATAGAACTTACAGCTTGCCAACATCGGTTAGAAAAAATAGGGGGGAGTGTCTGAAATAGAGGCTTAGTTCACTTTAGTTGCATAGAGAGATTGCTAGTAGAGGAATAGTAGAAGCAGATGGAACTATCGCCTGCTAACTCCCTCCTCTGAGTCATCCACTTAGACCACCACAAATAAAGATCAGCCTTTGCTTTTAGGGGAGCTGTGTGAGAGGGGTAATTATACGGCTCCAGAACCCAAATCCTCACACGAGAAACCAAAAGCCTCTAGGCACCCCCTGACCCCTTTTCCACCTCCTCTTCTTCCACCTCTGGGTTAAAGGCTCTTCCAAAGAAAGTAGGAGATAGAGAGTAATTATAGCCTGCACAAGCGGAATCGAACAATACAAGGCAATCAGAAAGAAAATTTGAGAATTTAAGGACAATGGAACAAGTTAAGTTGCTATGAAACAGAAGCGAGGGCAAACCGACTATGAGATAAAGTTATTGCTGGCACAATGTGGCCTTAAAAGCACAAACATACACATGCACAAAAAAAGCTGAGTAAGATGATCGCTTACAGATATGTGAGTAACGATGAAAGTGAAGTAACACACCGCAGAACAAATCCCGAGGTCTTAGTATCATCCAGTGGATCTGACAAAGACACCCAAGAGTATGGTTTCAGACAACTTGGGTTCTATCTCCTTTCCCAAGCCTCTTAACTGGACTACATGCCGAAACTCATAATGCAGGGAACAAGCAAATAACTTTTAAGGACATATGAACAAGTCAGAAGAGGTTAAAGCCTTCCAAAGTTCCATTGTTTATGGTGATCTCAGTTAATCATGTTGCTGCAATACATGTTTCATCCACCCATCATGACTGTGATGAAAGAGCATTGAGCAAGCCCAACATAATATATAATCCCTCAACTGTCAGCACAGAATCTAGCAAGGCTCCGAGCATGTAGATGGAAGTCAAGGATGTATGTGATTTTCCAACCGGAGGATCTGCTGTAGGGTTGACTTTGTTTTGGTTGCCAACCACTGACCAGGGACCTCCAAAAAAAAAAAAAAAAAAAAGAGAAATTCATAAAATACATATAGTGCACTAAAGCCTAAAATGCCCTGAGCAAGTCCATAAGGCGTTGTTTGAGTATAAGCTCATGCAAACCACTATAGATGGCATACACACCTCACAGGCAATATTCTCTGAACCTACAGCTCCCAATGATGATCAAATATCAGCTAACTCAGTGCTAAGAAGCAGATTGTTGAACTTTGCAAAATTTACCCTGGATTTTTAATTATGTTATCAAGTTTCAATCCAATTCATCTTTTGGGGGTTAAACAACATTCCATGGGCTTGAAGGATAACTTATAAGTAATTCATTTTACTTTGGCTTAGTCCCTTATTTATAAGGAATCACCACAGCTGAATGAACCGCCAACTATTCCGGCATATGTTTTACACAGCGGATGCTCTTCCAGCATCCTGGGAACTTATAAGTAATCAAATGAGCAATTCTTGTTAATGTATTAAACCTATCAATAACCAAAAATGGTGAAGTCCTTTATGGAATCAAAAGGGGTAAAAGGTTGTTGCAGAAACACAGAATCTGATGTAGGTGTTGTTCAAATAAATGCATTTTTGTTTTAAAATGTTTTACATTTTTGTTTTGGTCACACCTGACATTCACACCAATCCAACATCTCCGATCTGCAAAATCTGAGCGTTTTGAAAATGCTAAAGACTCCGATTTAGTTAGGAAATTCTGATGTTGTGCTTCAGTTTAGATGTACTGAAGTTTTTTTTTTTTTTTTTTAAGTGTAGGTATCAACAATTGCTGACTAATGTTTTGGACTATGGAGCATAGTTTCCTGATTCATCAAGCTCCTATCATATGACTACAACACAAGTGGTAGACTGAAAAGTACAGATGCCGACAAAATATGTGCATCTCCAGATCGTGTGAATGGTCACATATCATGGCTTATAGCCTGTACAGTTTTGACAGAAATCGCTTTTTCTCAAACTCAATAACCCTCTCTGGACAAGGAGTGTTTTCATTCTAAAATGCTGTTTTAAAACGAAAAACGCACTAGTGTAAATGGCGTCTTATTCAATCACACATATAGATCATGCGACTGGGGTGGGGGTGCAACTAGGATGCCTCCTGTAAGACGCAGCATCAGGCACGCTCCAAACAGAGCCACCATTCTCCAGGATGGCAGCCTGACCGGATCCGCATCTCTCCCCAGGCACGAGGCACAACACTGGACCTGCTTCAGGCCTCCAAAAAAAAAAAAAAAAAAACGATGGCATTCGGCCCATCTCATTAAGAAAACCCGCAGAAAGGCTTGTTTAGTGAGTCTACAAAATACACCCCATTGTGTGTGGGTAATCTAATAGCAATCCAGGTCCTTCAGTGGGAAAAAAAAAAAAAAGAGCTCAGCTTCGGTGAGGAGACTAATATGTTTATGTGCTAGAGAGTGATGATACGGTGCCTGCCAGCACACCCCGCTCATGCTGTGGGTGCATTACAACGCTGTATCAAGTTAGCAACTAAAAATGGAGAAGACACTGCTATGGTGGACTTCAAGACTAACTCTAAAATCAATGAGGAAAATGTAATGAATCCTACAGCCAGCCATGCACGTACGACCCATTGTAGAGTGTTTGTTTTTGAGCGTGTCCGCAATTTTCTGTAGACATGCTGGGGATGTTTAGCGCCGTCTCTATATACATGGCTTCTTGATTCCTGTTTTACCAGCTTCCTTCATCTACTGTGTCAGCCTTAGCTAATATTTACCTTCAGCCGAAACCTGCTGCAACAGATGGTCAGCACTTCAGCTTTCACTCATGCTCTGCTCTACCCCCTTCATCCATTATCGCTCAAACTTTACACACATTTCCCCTGAATATGCCTTTTCCTGATAGACCATCTACCATCTGTTTGATAGAGGGTGTGTATTTACCTGAGCGCCCTATACAGGAAGTTAGATTCTGCTTATTATGTTTGTCAAACAGTTTGGTACACATCATAAATGCACCCTAGCTGTGCCAATCCCAACTGTACCAGCTCAAAATTATTATTGATTTTTATATTTTTTTATATTTCCCAAATGATGTTTAACAGCCAATTCAAAATATATTAGCATGTGTTGTGGCTTAAAGCAAAAGAAGATTACGCAACATTTTGTTCAAATTTAAGTGATGATGTGCTATATGTTTGTCTTTTTTAGCAGAGGCTAAGCAAACAGTTCATCTCTATCAAGCAGGAAGGAGCTACACTTGCATAACTTCAAAAATAACTGGCCGAGGGCATTATCAAAACTGGCACCAAGTTGAATGACACTGCCCTCATCTAAAGAAGGCATTGATTATACAACCATATGTTGCTTTCTTCCATATCTGACAATGGATCCAACCCCACATGGCACAAGTCCAGTGCGGTGTAGGAAGAAGTGCGAGGGCCCACGCGGCTTCCCCCTGAGAGTGGTTTGAAGGCGTTGTGAAAATGTCAAGGGGATGCATCAGCATACCTGTGTTCTGCACGCTTTCTTCTCCATCACTCTTTTTTACACACAGATTCGTCTTTCACAGCTTGGTCTGCCAGCTCGTCCAATACATTTTTATATCCACAATCCAGGAGCAAGATAGATGATGTAATACACACATTCATGCTTTGAATCTGCTCTTTGGCAAGCAATATTGCACTCTTTAAAAAAGGTCAATGGATGCAGCACAAACTTTAAATGGTTGTTGCATCAAGCAAAACAACCAAATCGAAAGCATTTATTTTTATACCAAGATCTTGCCTAGAATGGTGTATTTTTTGACAAAATACATATTCAAGACATTACCAGTCATTTCTAATGGCAGGAAAAGATTGTTGGATTTAAAAAATATATATTTTACAGAGATTATACTTTTAAAAGTCATTTTTTTTTAGGCAATAGAAAACATCTGGACTTGGACTCTGGAAGGTATATTCAGATTTTTTAATGACTTTCAATTCCAATGGCCATTAATTTATTTTTAAAATGTATCCATAAAAGATACATTTTCCATTCTGTTTTCTTGTTAGGAAATGACGGTAATACTTTAGTTTAAGTACCAACTCTCACTATTAACTAGTGACTAATTACATGACTGTTATTAAGATATTGGCAGTTTATTAGTACTTATAAAGTACATACTCAGCATGATCTTATTCTACATCCCTAATCCCACCTAAACCCGAATATGTCCTTAATAACTATTAATAATCAGCTAATTAGGAGTTAATTGAGGAAAAAGTCATAATGAATGGTTTATTAACAGTGAGAATTGTACCTTCTAGTTAAATATATTTTAACCTTTTGTAACATTATAAATGCTATTACTGTGACTACTGATTAACTTACTATCCTGTAATATAATATAATTAATACAATAATAAAATAATTCCACAGTTATATTATTATAATTTTTTTTAAAGTCATATTTAACTGAGGTGGCACAGTGGCTCAGTGGTTAGCACTGTCGCCTCACAGCAAGAAGGTCGCTGGTTCAAGTCCCGGCTGGGCCAGTTGGCATTTCTGTGAGGAGTTCGCATGTTCTCCCCGTGTCCGTGTGGGTTTCCTCCGGGTGCTCCGGTTTCCTCCAAAGACATGCGGTATAGGTGAATTGAATAAACTGAAATTGGCCGTAGTGTATGAGAGTGTGTAAATTAGTGTGTATGGGTGTTTCCCTGTACTGGGTTGCGGCTGGAAGGGCATCCGCTGCGTAAAACATATGCTGGAATAGCTGGCGGTTCATTCTGCTGTGGCAACCCCTAATAAATAAGAGACTACGCCGAAGGAAAATGAATGAATGAATATTTAACAGATTTTTTTTTTGGTTTATAATATATAGTTCTCGCTAGATATTCAAAAGAGGTCAATGGCAACCACACAGTATAAACAGACTGAATCAAGACTAGAAGACAAGGTCGTCACTCACTAACGTTGTCTCTCTGTCCCTCTTGCAACACCAACAAAGACACTGTCATGGTTTCGGTTAGGCTGAGGAAAAACAGAACAAACACAATATTTGTCTAAACTTGCCCTAACAGTCAATGACATCATCCTGATATGAGATACCAGGCCACCTGTCAGCGTCAGAGGAAATGTACGGCTGTAAGGCTCGACAAAACTTACGTTGTAAATGATTAGCGAAACGACAACACAGAAACTGTCCTGCTGTCCTGCTGAGACAGAAACTAGACACAAAGACGAACAACAACAAAAAAGGCTCAGCTGGCACCATTACATAAATGCATGCATAAATGCATTATGGAGTTTTACACAGAATGGTATTAAGCTAAATTATTGATGTCCCCCATTCAGTAAAAAGCTTTTTATGTCATACACAGGAAAGAGTGACAGCTTCCTTTACTATGTGTATTCATGTATGTACAGTTGAAGTCGGAATTATTAGCTGTATATATTTTTTTTTCCCCAATTTCTGTTTAACGGAAACAAGATTTACACAATAGTAATAAAAGAAGAAAACATAATAGTTTTAATAAATCATTTCTAATAACTCATTTATTTTATCTTTGCATTGATAATAGTACATAATATTTGACTAGATATTTTTCAAGATACTAGTATTCAGCTTAAAGTGACATTTTAAGGCTCAGCTAGGTTAATTAGGCAAGTTAGGGTAATTAGGCAAGTCATTGTACAACAAATCAAATATTAAAATGTTTTTTTAAATTATTATTATTATTATTAAAATGACTTTTATTCCAGCCAAAATAAAACAAATAAGACTTTCTCCAGAAGAAAAAATATTATAGGAAATACTGTGAAAATTTCCTTGCTCTGTTAAACATCATTTGGGAAATCTTTGAAAAAATGCACAGGAGCGCTAATAATTTTGACTTCGACTCTATATATTTGCGAGTGGATCTGTATGTATGTGTGCACAAGGACAGGTTTGTGGACTAAAGGGCGACAGGGGGACTCTATAACACGAGTTTAACAAACTGAGATGTTTTACCGAAGTACGGTCTCCTGCAGATATCAGCACAAAAGTGACCAGCATTTCCCAGCATGCTATATATACAACCAAAGTAACCAAACAACATGACCACAGCACGCACAAGCCTGCGAGTCTCCCAGCAAATGCAATGCAGTTCAGAAGTAATGAACAAAACATAATTAATCTTTTATCGCTCAGATTGCCTGATAAATACACCCACAAGCGTTGAATGATCAGAGTTGGCAATTTTTCAATAATGCAGCGATATCCTGGGGCATAAAATCGATACCAGCTGTTAGATGTCTTCATGTGAAAAATATCTGATCAATAAATAATGTGGCCATGGCCATTACTGGTGGGCCATAAGTAATGGATTACACCTGAGATGGCCTTTGTCTGGGGGTTGCTGTTGGTGGGAGGGAAAAAAAATGAAATTGGAGTTAAATTAGTGAATCTGGGGATAGACAGAGAGTAAGACAAAGGGGAAATGAGCATTGTAAACAGTTTTGCTAAATCAATTGCAAACACACTGAGTAGGTTGTTACATGATCAATCTGAAAAGGTTAGTTTAATAAGTCATTCAAAACAAAAATTAAAGCATTTTTATTGCCTTAAGAGAGTCGGCACAAGCAAAATTAGGAAGATCATACAAATCTCCATTGAAAATTCAGGTAAGAAGTAAAAAATTCTAGGTTTCACACAATTGATTTGTGTTGGAATAACATGATGGAATTAAGTTAACTTATTAGATTTGACAAATTTAAGTGGATTGAACATACAACAATTAAGTTGTTCCAACGAAATCTCAAAAATTGTGTTGTTTCGACTCATTTTAAATAAGCAGTTTGAACAAGCAACATTTTTTTTGAGTCTTCAAGGTCATGAAGATGTCATAAATCCAAATGAATAATCTCAGTTGAGAGTTAAAATAACCAAAAATATGGAAGATCCATAAAGCTTGTAAATGTTATATAACAAATCCATATAAAAGTCTAAGATGTGATAAATAGATATGATTGTTTATATGATGAACAGACTTCAAGAGCTATAATAATAATAATAATAATAATAATAATAATAATAATAATAATAAAAAAACAAATATGTATGTACTATAATATATATTTATTTACTCACCCTTAAGCCATCCAATATGATTGTGACATGTATGTTTTATCAGTGTGATTGTTTTGCTTCATAAGACCTCAAAGTGTCATCAGGAGTCACAGATATTAATTTCGTATTGACTATGATTTTTGGACTCTCAAAGTGCTTTTTTTTACAAATCATTAGGGCAATAGGTTTTATTAGGACTTCCAATTAGGAAGATCACCCAAATCTCCATTGACAGTTCAGGTAAGAAGAACCTTTGAGTGTTCAAGGTCATGAAGATGTCATAAATCCATATGAATACAGAGGATTAAGTTTTTATAATGTAAGATTTCAAAATTTCAGTTAAGAGTTAAAATAACCAAAACATTGAAGATCCATAAAGCTTGTAAATGTTTTAAAACAAATCCATATAAAATCTAGGATGTGGTAAATTGATACGATTGCTTTATATGATGAACAGACTTCAAGAGCTAGAAAAAAAAAATTTAATAATAATAATAATAATTGATCCTAATTATTAATAATACTAATATTAATAATAATAACTCACCCCTAAGCTATCCAATATGCATGTGACATGTATGTTTTATCAGGGTGATTGTTTTGCTTCATAAGACCTCAAAGTGTCATCAGGAGTCACAGATATTAATTTCGTATTCACTCTATGATTTTTTGGACTCTCAAAGTGCTTTTTATGAATCATTAGGACTATAGTTTCAGCAAAAAAAAATCATCTTTACTTCTCTGTCAAAAAAAGTAAGTAAATTAAAATTACATGTTAAGTTTATTTATTGCATTAATGCATGCTAATCCTTGTTTAGATGTAAATAAATGCTTAAATTCAATCTTTTACAACACATTCATGACCTTTTTGTATCTTCTAATATTTAGTTACAAATGTATTAATTTGTGTTCTGAACATTGACCACAGCCTTATGTGTTTGGAATAACATGACAGTGAGCACATGATGACAAAACTTTATTTTTTTCGACTAAACTAATGCTTTAACAGAAAAAAAAAACTGCAATATTTCACCAAACTCACTCAAGATGTCTAAAACCCCTAGTCGAAGCACATCACAGGTAAAGCGCCATGCAACAGCGTGCAACCCAAATCCCGCAGACTAAATAAAATGGTTGTCTGGTGCAACTTCATGTCTGTATCTGACATGAAGTGTATTTTGAGTATGGGTTTCTGTTTTGTGTCTAAGCCGATGATCCCAGGCCACCTTGGACTACACTGTCTACTCAGCACAAACAGGAGAAAAAATAAATAAATAAATAAACTACTTCAGGTTGGAGGTGCTGGAGGATTTGCTAAGACGGCCATGCATGACAAATCCTCTCCCTGTCCATCATCATCATCAATAGGGAAAATTTCAGCCTGGAAAAATTTAAATCCAAAGTGTTCACAAGGAAAATCGGATTGGAGGTAAGTATAATGATTAAATGGATTACATGGATGAGCAATTTGAATGTTATGCATGAAGGAACATGGCGCAATAATACAATAAATACAAATTAAATTAAATAAATCACCTGAAAACTATTTCAAAAAATTGTATATGCTTTCTTTCTTTCTTTCTTTCTTTCTTTCTTTCTTTCTTTCTTTCTT
>CAIGQV010019081.1:7508663-7538291 GCA_903798115.1 Danio jaintianensis | reverse complement strand
ATATATATATATATATATATATATATATATATATATATATATATATACACATTTGTGCAGTTTTGAGAATAGCAATCAAATGTTAAACAATAGGCGACACGGTGGCGCATTGGGTAGCGCTGTCGCCTCACAGCAAGAAGGTTGCTGGTTAGAGCCTCGGCTGGATCAGTTGGTATTTCTGTGTGGAGTTTGCATGTTCTCCCCGTGTTCGTGTGGGTTTCCTCCGGATGCTCCGGTTTCCCATACAGTCCAAAGGCATGTGCTATAGGTGAATTGGGTAAGCTAAATTGTCTGTAGTGTATGAGTGTGAATGAGAGTGTATGGGTGTTTCCCAGTGATGGGTTGCAGCTAGAAGGGCATCCGCTGCATAAAACATATGCTGGATAAGGTGGCGGTTCATTCCGCTGTGGCGACCCCAGATTAATAAAGGGACTAAGCTGAAAAGAAAATGAATGAATGAATGAATGTTAAACAATTCATAAATTAAGAGTTCAGATGTAAAAATCTTTTAATTGACGTCTGAAATAAATGAATATTTTTCTCAGCCTTTCTCAGAGTTATTTTGCTTTAAAGACCATAAAAAGGGCTTATTCTATGACATAAAAGTGATATTACTGAACCTACACACAGTAGCCTGATAAAAATGCTCATTTTAGAAGAAAACTTTAGATGCCATTTAGAGGTTTTTGCATGTGAACTCCTTAAATAGATAAAAACAAATAAAATAAAAAATAGATAAATAATAAAAAACAACAATATATATATATATATATATATATATATATAAAATAAAATAAAATCCTACAGCAGGAAAAAAATTAAAACACTCTATATATTTTATGTTCCGTAAAATCAGTTATGACGTGATGGATCAAAGCAAAGTAAAATAAAATATGATTCAAAAAAATTTATTAAATAAATACAATTAATAAATTCATTCATTCATTCATTCATTTTCTTTTCGGCTTAGTCCCTTTATTAATCTGGGGTCACCACAGCGGAATGAACCGCCAACTTATCCAGCATATGTTTTACGCAGCGGATGCCCTTCCAGCTGCAACCCATCACTGGGAAACATCCATACACATTCATTCACACACATACACTACGGTCAATTTTAGCATACCCAATTCACCTATAGCGCATGTCTTTGGACTTGTGAGGGAAACCGGAGCACCTGGAGGAAACCCACGCGAACACGGGGAGAACATGCAAATTCCACACAGAAATGCCAACCGACCCAGCCGAGGCTCGAACCAGCGACCTTCTTGCTGTGAGGCGATCGTGCTACCCACTGTGCCACCGCGTCGCTCAATTAATAAATTATTAATCAATAAAATTAATTAAATTAAATTGAATAAATAAAAAATAGTTTCCCAGAAATGGGTTGCAGCTGGAAGGGCATCAGCTGCATAAAACATATGCTGGATAAGTTGGCGGTTCATTCTGCTGTGGCGACCCCAGATTAATAAAGGGACTAAGCCGAAAAGAAAATGAATGAATGAAATAAAAAATAGATAAATTACAAAATACAAAAAATATGTATAAAATAAAATGATTATTATCAGTTACGACCTGATGGATTAAAATAAAATAAAATATGATAAAAATTTAAATCAATAAAAAGAGATAAACAATCAAATACAAAAATATATATAAAATAAAATAATAATGATCAGTTATGACCTGATGGATTAAAATAAAATAAAATATGATACAAATATAAATGAATAAATTTAATTAATAATTAGATTAAATTAAATTAATATTAATAAAAAATATAAATAATAAAATACAAAAAATATATAAAATTAAATAATAATGATCAGTTATGACCTGATGGATTCAAATAAAATATGATAAAAAATATAAATAAATAGATTAAATTAAATGACTAAAAAGATGTAAATAATAAAAAAAACTGCTAAAGTAAAATAATAATAATAATCAGTTATGAAATGATGGATTAAAATAAAATAAGATAAAAAAAAAAATAATAATAAATAAATAAAATAAATAGATTAAATTAAATTAATAAAAATAGATAAATAATAAAATACAAAAAATATATATAAAAGTAAATAATAATGATCGGATATGACCTGATAGATTAAAATAAAATATGATAAAAATATAAATTAATAAATAATTAGATTAAATTAATAATAAAATAAAATAAAATAAAATAAAATAAAATAAAATAAAATAAGCAGAAAACAAAACAAAAAACACTCTCTACATTTTATGTGTTCCATAAAATCCGTTATGGCCTGTAGGAAGCAGGTTTCCCTTTTACCCTACATAATATTTATTTACTAACCTATTTGACACCTCAGTGGGAAATCACTCTCAACAAGGTGAGTCTGGTTGTTCTTGTTTTTCTTTGTTTGTTTGTTTTTTGTATTCCATGACATACTAGTTAACACAGCTAGTGCTCCTAACAAATTTGCACCACAGCACATCATAAATTTTCCATAAATATTGACATTAAACATCACTGTCCACTTTCAATTCAAAAGAAAAGAGCAGCTTTATCTCTGGTGTGGCTGTTGATATAATGAAGCCGACTGAAAGCTGTTCAGTTGGCTCCTTTATCACCATGTTGCTATGGCGCTGTGTATATCAGATTAAGACAGCACGTCCACGGATCCTCTTCTGAACGCATTTGCATGGGAAACAAGTTTATAAATTTAATGAACTGCTTCTAGCACCACTACAGCTGTTAATGGAGGCAAAAACATAATCACCCTATACTTTTACAAGCCAAAAAACATATTCATGGGCAAACCCATCCTCTGTTTCTAGCATGGCCATTAGAAAGGTTCACATTCAACAAATCTGACATTTGCTTTGCTTTCACGTCATATTATCAACAGCCTCAACGTATGTATTTGTACTTGCTGGAGTGTAAATGTAATGTAAATGTAAGAATGTTTGTTTAAATTTTTGGAGGGACTCAACTTTTGGGCACGAGGCGAGTGATAGAGCTAAATCTGTTCCCATAACTGTCACCTTTGTTTAGTGGTGTTTATTCTAGCACTGCATGGCATGGATGTTCACACAAACTTGCCAGATTTATCCCTTTATGTTTATACCATGAAACCCTTTACAAAGTCTACACCATCACTGTAACATTTACGGATTTGGGAGATTTTATCCAGGCTTACTTGAATTTAAGGTATGCCTTTTGTAAACTCATTCCCTGAGAATTAAACTCTTGACTGTGCCATTGCTAGCATACCTAGCATTGATTGCAGGGGTGCCAAACTTAACTCCTGGAAGGCTAGAGTTTACCTAAAGGGCCTGTTTACACCTGGTCACTCGAAGCAGTTTCGAAAATGGCTCCATTTGATTTGGATATGATTCCGATTTTATTTGTACATGATTCCAATTTGATTTGGATATGATTCCGATTTAATTTGGATATGATTCCGATTTGATTTAGATATGATTTGCATTTGCTTTGGATATGATTTTGATTTGGTTTGGACATGATTCTGATCTGATTTGGATATGATTTTGATTTGATTTAGCTATGATTCTGATTTGATTTAAATATGATTTTGATTTGGACATGATTCTGATTTGATTTGGATATGATTCCAATTTGATTTGGATATGTTTCAGATTTGAGTTAGATATGATTTTGATTTGATTTAGATAGGATTTGATTTGGAAATGATTCTGATTTGAGTTGGATATGATTCAGATTTGATTTGGATATGATTCCGATTTGAGTTAAATATGATTTTGATATGATTTTGATTTGATTTGGATATGATTCCGATTTGATTTGGATTTGAATCCGATTTGACTTGAATATGCTTCTGATTTGATTTAGCTATGATTCCGATTTGATTTGGACATGATTCCAATTTGATTTGGATATGATTCCGATTTAATTTAGATATGATTTGCATTTGACTTGGATATGATTTTGATTTGATTTAGATATGATTATGATTTGATTTGGACATGATTCTAATATGATTTGGATATGATTTTGATTTAATTTGAATATGATTCCAATTTAACTTGGACATGATTCCGATTTGATTTGGGATTTGAAAGGGATTTGATTTTAGATATGATTTTGATTTGGATATGATTCCGATTTTATTTGGACATGATTCCAATTTGATTTGGATGTTATTTTGATTTGGATATGATTCAGATTTGAGATAAACATGATTTCAATTTGATTTAGATATGATTTTGATTTGATTTGGATATGATTCCGATTTGATTTGGACATGATTCCGATTTGATTTGGATATGATTCAGATTTGAGTTAGACATGATTTAGATATGATTCCAATTTGATTTGGATATGATTTTGATTTGGATATGATTCCGATTTTAGTTAAATATGATTTCGATTTGATTTTGATTTGGATATAATTCCGATTTGATTATGATATGATTCCGATTTGTGTTACGACAACATGAAGGAATTAAGTTAACTTATTAGTTTTTACAAATTGAAGTGGATTGAACATAAAACAATAAAGTTGTTTCCCTAAAAAAGAATTGTCTTGAACAGCTTATTTTAAATAAGTAGTTTGAACATTTTTTTGAGTGCAGGTATAAACAGCCCCAAAGTGTTAAGCTGCAGAGTTTAGCTTTAACCCAAATGAAACACACCTGATCCAGCTAATCAAGTCCTTCAGGATTAAACCCTGCAGGTAGGTGTGTTTGGTGTAAGATTGACACTATAAACTCTTCAGTACAAACAGAGTTTGACACCCCCGCTTTAGTGCTTTTAATAATTACTCAAATTCCACCTAGAAAACTTTCAAACATAATTCACAAACACAAGTCTACAAGAATAATTAAGACTATTTTTCCATAATTCATGCATTTAGTTCGACAATGATCAAAGGTAACCATTTACGCCGCTGTGGGGAAACATGGATTGAGTTCCAGTTAATAACTTGCTCGTATTCCCAATCCAGCCAACTCTTTTGGTTATCAACAATGGAATTATTATTTTTTCATATTTAGAAAAAGCGTCCGCACAAATTACTTGATTTGTTATTGTAATGCTATGGCTTTAAAGAATAAATATGCAGGCAGCACAACAAAAACAGACCTGATGAATATGTATGAGTTCTTCCATGCCAAGCGGCCCGATTCGCTCAGCCGAAATCAAGTGAACCTTATAGTGACCTACTTAAAAGAATGCCAGATGACAAGGCCATCTCATGCTTTTTCATCTTGCAGTCTAGTGAGGCAGAAAGCCCCACGCTGCACCGTATTTTAAACAGACCTTCTTATCAACGAGGCGTGGGCAGTCCTCGGGGCGGCACAGGGTTTGGTTGATTAGACCTGTGAAGGGCAGGGCGATTCTAAAGTCTCCCACACTGGACCATACCGCTGCCACCGCTTCTGTTACTAATGATGTGTACCACCTAGGGCCGCATGATAGATGCATACATGAAACGGACAAATTGGCAATATTTTATTTTTCTGCGATACATATTGCAATTCACAAGACTGCTATGATGCATTTACCGAACATCAGCATCTTAAATTCTTTAAAGTTTCTAATATTTAGATTTTTTTTTTTTTTACGTATAAGTATTTATATGTATTTATGTATGTATTACACCATCTTTCCATCAAATTACAAAAAAACTAGGATGACAAGAGTTGTTGTGTTCTCCCATTCACTGCGCTCTAGGTTTATCCAACTGTGAAGACTCCCGCTACTGAGAAACCCGGAAATTTGAAATATATTGAGTATATTTTCACAGATGACACAGACGGCTCTATTTGGAAAGAATATATATATATTTTGAGATCGATTGGGATGATTTTTAGGGGAGCGCATCTGCATAAAATATAATAAACCAATCACAAGAATTGATAAAAGCTGGTTTTCTGGGAGTCTAGCAGAATTCAGGCAGAAATGGAATAATCAAGTGTAAAATAACACTGCATTGTATTCATTGTATATTATGAACGGGCGATTAATTTAATTGAATTTGCAAAAACTCAAGAAATGGCTTGATTTGCAGTAAATTTCCTCCAAAAGCCAGAGGGTGCTCTTGTGGAAACCCAAGAACTTGTTCAAATACACACAAAGAAACCCAGGAAATCCCCAGGGGAAATTAGAGGTTGCAAAATAAACTGAAGATTTAACTGCTTTCAATTATTCAGCATGACTAATAAACACACAACTATGTGATTATTTCAAAACACTTAAACTGTAGTTTTGAGGTGAGTTCGGCATAAAAACTTGTTATTATATGTTGTAATTTCACATGCAGCATTTCTTATAGCCGTAGTTCATTGAGAAGCTAGCAGATTTATTATCTCAATGTCATTATTGAAGGATTAAATTGAATTCTAATATAAATGTTTTTTTTGCATAGCTTATCAGTGTACTATGAACTCTGCTCTATCTAAACGCATGTGCTGAAGGTTTACTAGAACTGGCTTTACTGACAAAATGCACACGAAAATCACCTTAGTTAAATCACCCATCCCTATCACATATACTAGGCATAGGCCGGTTTAAGATTCTGACGGTATGATAACATTGTAAAAAAATATATATCCCGGCTTTATGATATCACAGTATGGTGATTATATCTTTCCTTTTCTTTGGATATAAAGTAAGCCTCTGCACTGTTCGCGTCTATAGCATGCTGGATGTTGCCATATATTTGGATGTTTTTCAAATGTTTCCTGAATCGTGAGCTGAATCAGGAGCTTTTGATGTCGAAGTGTAACAGAACATTTTTAAAACCTTGACTTTTCCAAACCACGGTAAACCTTGAAACCGGTTATCGTCCCATGCCTAATATATGCACACAAATACAATTAATCTTATAATGTTACAAACATTATAATCTCTTGTGCCTGAATGCTTAAATCAGGCTTGAAATGCACAGTCACAGGACTTAAAAACACACCCCTATTATAAACCTAATGGTAAATTTATGGCTAAACTTTGCAATGACTCCACAAAACATGCCTGCTTTCAGTCCCCTATCCCTAGTCCCACCTTCTAGACTCTTCTGCTTCCCACCGTGCTACTCACAGCACTCCGCTTGGCCAGTGGACTGTGACAAGTCTGGGGCTCCAAGGTTGTTTGTGCCACTATCGAGCCAAGCCTACAAGGCAAAGGTGACACTTAAACCCGCTGCCCAGCCTGACCAGATGGCAGCTGTTTCTTTAATCAACAAAGGTGTCTGTAGATGACACTTGGCATATGCACCAGAGAGGAACCTGTTCTGCATTCGGGAGTAATGAAATGCAGGTGTGCCAGGAAGTCAGCGTTAGTAAAGGCCAAACGAAGCATCGCAACAAGCAGCAACATGACTTTTCTACGACACCCCAAAGGCTCACAAATGGCGGCTCTCTCTGATGGTACGCTCCTCATTAATAGGCTCACAAATGACGCATATGTTTCTCAAGAAGAGGGCGCAGCAGTTAAACCTCAGGGGAGGCTGGCCACTGTGAAATTTCATGAGGCAGCGGTGGCTTTAACCCACAATGGACGACTGAGTCAAGACACGCTCATCTGTTGAATAGCTCTGATGAAAATCCATACTAAAGCAGTCCGTGTCAGTTTGAGATTTTCTTGCAATCATTTCTCAGTACATGACTCAAAGATCAAATCCCACAATCCCCAGGCCTTTGCTTCTGGGCTGCCGGAGGGAAATGAGACCCATGAAGGTCTTGCTTCTCAACAGGGTCACTCAATAGTTACTAAAAACGGTGGATCAATGAACCCATTGTACATTTTCTACAGGCAGTGGCATGGTTGTTAAAAAAAAAAACTGCACAAACAGACGGTGGGAAATGCTGCCAATGCCTCAGAGGAGTTTGTGGTGTCCACCGCGCTGTGTTTTACACCAGTCAAGAAAAAAGGAAAAATGACAAAAACACCTAGTTAAGACACGTTGTTCAATACGAAGGATGATTCAGCAATACTTTGTCACCACTACACAATGGTTGGGAAATAGCTGATGAATAATGTAAATATGTGGTTACTCTGTCCACGAGCCAAACCAATACAACTGGACCAGGCAAAAGGTCATGAGATTGTATGGTCATCTGCAACGCAAAATGTTCTACACCATTTAAAGTCAGCATTTATTCAAAAACAATCTTTTATTTTATTAAATTAGTAAATAGATTCCAAATATATGTGATTTTCATGACTTAATCTTTTTATTATATGTATTGTTTTTGTATGATTGTCTGTTAACTGCTTTTTTTTAAATCCATGGTTGTAGATAATGTATATTTTTATCTTGGTAACAGTAAATAAGTAAAGATTATGACAGAAAATAACAGATAATACAGTAACTACAAACATTAATGGGATAGTTCAAAAATGAAAATTCTACCAAAACCAGCAAGACATTTTGAAAAATGATGGAATTGATGGAGTACGTTTACATGGACACCAATAATCCGATAATACGATTAAGAAAATTAATTGATCTGATTAAGAGTCTACCATGTAAACAGCGATTTTTGATTCATTTAATCCGATTAACGTCATAATCGAAGTAAACAGAAATCGAATTAAGACGTGGAGTATGCCTAATTTAGTAGCATTATTGAAGTGCAGTACAGACATGTAAACACCTTAAACTATTACCGTCGTGTAGAATTTTCACCGCATTTTCAGCAGGATTTTTCATACACACTGCTGTTTGACACTATTCTCTGCACCTACCAAGTCAGTTAAGGGCCACAGACACCTACATCGTGAAATGCGGAGGTTTTTCCTATACGGCGTATGGTATCAGATTCCATTAAAACAACACTCTTCCAGCAATTCATACTCGTATCCAATACCTCAGTTTGTCACAGGGCCATGCATGAAATGTTCCTGAATGAAAGTGAAAGTGTCAATCTGCAGTTAAAGTTGACAAAATAAAAATGAAACACCCGAAATTACATGAAACTCTGGAGGAAATGTGGAGAGCGTGGTGACACAATGACGTTAATCGAATTATGTGCCATAACATGTAAAACAGGATCATGAATGGAACATTCAAAAAGCCACTTATGTAAACACCTTAATCACATTATTGTCTTATTCAGATTAAGGCAAACAATTCGATTACTGATATCCATATAAACATAATCATTGACTTCCATTGTATTTGTTTTTCCTACTATGGATGTCAAATGCTGCAGGTTTCTAACATTCTTCAAAACCTCAAGCTGATTTGGAACAAGTCAAGGCAAAGTAAATGATGTCAGAATTTTAATTTTGGGGTGAACTATCCCTTTAAGGTTCTCCATTCAGGAATTACCCTCCTTTTTAACATCCAAGTAAAGCTCGTTGTGAACGTCAATTCGGATAATACTGAAATAGTCATCTAGAAAATTGTATGTTTGATTTGAAGACTTTGCGTAGACAAAAACAACCTCCAGCACTGACGTTGCATGTTATTTGGATATCAGAGTGACCTTTCGACGAAACAGTGGACACAAATGCACGGTTGAGCGCTGTTGCTCTATTTTGTTGAAAGAGCATTGCTTTCTGATCTCTTTCCGAGATGTTTTAATGCCAGTTGAGTCACCAAAAGCCAGAGAACAACTGCATTAATATGAACATAAGGTCTGAGAGCCTACGTGTGAGGATGCTTTTTACACTCCCTCGCTGTCTGACAACACTCTCAGTCCGTGACCTTCAAGCTGCGATCTCCCAAGCAGAGGAGAGGAGAAACAGAGGGAGAAAAAAGGGAGGAAAGAGGGGAGGGCATAGGGCACAACAAGAGAGAGAATGACACGGAGCATGCTTAACATGCTGTGGAAAGATCTCGGTCTATCCTGGGCTTTGGCTTTTGCTGAAGGTCTTACATATACATTGATATAGAAGTTCTATACATATATACATATACATATATATATATATATATATATATATATATATATATATATATACATATACAGTTGAAGTCAGTTACACAGTTATTCTTTTATGTGTGGTCAATATATTATATATAAACTATCAATTGATTGAATGTACACAAATAGTACTATATTGTGATATATATATTGTTATCATGATATGATTTTGTTTTTGTCATATTTGCCATCCTTAATATTCATGCACACAAAACACAACATGAACACAACATTGTCATGACGAATTAAGAAAATAACTACAGTATTTTAAATTCAATTAAATGAATTAATGTATAAACTCTTACACTTTTAAGATTCCAAACACACTGTAAACAATTTAATATCAGTAAAACCCTGACGACAGCCTACACAAGGACAGCAAACGTTTTCGCCATTTAAAGTGCAAAGAACACGAATAATTCAGAAGCCAAAATGTCAACAAGAGAACATTCACATTTTAGATTGTGAAAAAAATTAACATTGTGCTTAAGAACTGTCAAAAATGATATGCTTGTTACCATATACGATCGCGCATCAAAAATAATCGCAGCTTTTGCGTTTTGAAAATATGCATCTTTTCAAATCGCAATTTCAGTTTAGAAACAATTAATCGTGCAGGCCTACATGCAATGCATTTTGTTTTCATCATTCTAGCTTTGCGATCTGTCCTTGTCCAGAGACAAGTATTATTAAATAAATATCTTAAAACTACATGGATAAAGGGAGGCACGGTGGCTCAGTGGTTAGCAAGAAGCTCGCTGGTTCGAGTCCCGGCTGGACCAGTTGGCATGTTCTCCCCATGTTCGTATGGGTTTCCTCTGGGTGCTCCGGTTTTCCCCACAGTCCAAAGACATGCAGTATAGTTGAATTGGATGAACTAAATTAGCCTTAGTGTATAAGTGTGTGTGTGTGTGTGTGTGTGTGTGTGTGTGTGTGTGTGTGTGTGTGTGTGTGTGTGTGTGTGTGTGTGTGTGTGTGTGTGTGTGTGTGGGTGTGTGTGTGTGTGTGTGTGTGTGTGTGTGTGTGTGTGTGTGTGTGTGTGTGTGTGTGTGTGTGTGTGTGTGTGTGTGTGTGTGTGTGTGTGTGTGTGTGAGAGAATGTGAGTGTATGAGTGTTTCCCAGTACTGGGTAGCAGCTGGAAGGGCATCTGCTGCGTAAAACATATGCTGGAATAGTTGGCTGTTCATTCCGCTGTAGCGACCACTGATAAATAAGGGACTAAGACGAAGGAAAATGAAGGAATGAGTACTTGGATAAGGGAGAAAAAAACAACCATATAACTCAGCCTGAGCATCTAACAGAATGATAAATGACCACAGAGTAAAGAGTCGAAATGTAAACAAAGAAAAGCATGAATTTAGAGTGACTCCTCACTTTCATGTCACAAAAACTCAGAACGGTGTGCAAAAAGCTATTGGATAATCACTAGGGAGGGTGGGGGGAAATTATCCCTTGCATTCGGTTGCATTTCGGACTTGCATAAATAAGCGTTGCAGTAATGTAACACCGTTACAGACACTTTGCGAGTGCAAAAACAAAATGACTGCAAAAAACCAAACCACACACCGGCGTTCCACTGGGAGTGAAGTATCATATTGTGCAAATGTGGCACTATGAAAAATTGATCTGTGGAAAAACAAAGCCCGATCTGGGCTATCCTCGCCCATTTCAATCATGCAAGGAAAATATTAGCGCACTACACTCACGTGTGCACTTATAAGCATGTGGCCGCCTTCGGTTTGTGCATGATTCCTTCAATGTGTCTTATATGACATGCTGCCTTTGGGTCCACAATATTGACTTGACAGCAGAGGAAGACAACAAGACAGAGAAAGAGAGAGAAAGAGAGATAGCAACTGCACATCCCCTTCAAAAAGAGAAGAGGAAGTGCTGAGCTTGTTATGCGAAATGGTGTAATGGGAGAGACTGGAGCGTGCAGAGCATCAAATTTTCATCCGAGCAGCCGAGCTCAGTTAGAAGAGCTTTATGGATGCAAAACAGCAGAAAAATATCCTCAAGGAAAGGCACTCTATTTTTAGATGGCTATGGGCACAGTGTAGAATAATTTAATTAGTTTAATTAGGAACTGCGGTGCGTGACCACGCCAATTCCTTATTTAACTATTTGTTCCCAGAATTTGATGTCGCAATCGCTCCTTCCACCCTGACGTTTAAAGCTAAATTAGCCGTTCATTTCAGATGTTCGCACAAAGACATCGCACTGGCTCCTCTTGAGTTGGATATTTGTGTTTTCCATGAAATAAACGGAGCTTTATTCATCACTGTAATTCAATAACCCACCATCCTCCCATTTCCAGAACACAGGGACAAATCCAGCCATCCACAATCCTACTGTTTGGCATTCAATAGGCCCTACCCTGGCATCAAGAAGCAAGCTGGGGCAGGAAAAAGGATTGAGAATGTCAACCAGCTTCCCAGCAGAGGAAAATATGACCAAAATGCAATCGAACACGCAGGGGTCGGCTTCTCAAGAGGAGAGCCATGGGCATCAACAACGAAACCACCAGGGAATAGTCTTTTTAAGCTCGGACTGAACAAATTAGAAATGTCCAATGCATGTTTTGCGCTCAAATGGCTTGTTGTTTCTGTCTGTTGAGCAGTAAAACAGCAAACTGGACAGGAAAGTAATTACAGAGTGTTGAATGTCCGTCTATATATTGAGAACAAATATACTTCCTAAGCCTGCCATTACCCCTTTATCAGAGACACCTGCATTCAGTGTTCCAGCTTCCCAGATGCAAGCGCCAGATGTAGTCCAAGCCTAGCCAGCTTGCTGGGGAACAGATATGAAAAAAAAGAAGGTGAAAATAGCCTGGAGAATCACAACATGGATATAAAAAAACAGCACAGCAGACACAATGAGAAAACCTGCTAAGACGTCCCCAAAGAGCCGCGGATATAGATGAGAGCGCTCGGCTGTATCGAACGGGGATTTGACTGGCCAATACATTTGTTTAGTAATGAATGCACTTCCACAACGCTGGAAGTAAATGGAATGATTCACCGAGGACTTGTAGACACCGGATGCAGTGATATTAATGGGCCTACACTGACTTTTTCAATTGCAGGATTCAGGGACCTTGTCAAATTTTTGGCGGGGTGGAAGTCTGGATGGAAAACCAGCAGGTGGGGGATACAATTGAACGCATTGCCAGTTACTCTAAGACCCAAGGACAAGGAAGCAACGAAGAAAAATGATAAAGCGTAGGATGAGTGCAAGAGGAAACCGCACTCTACTGCCCTCGGGGGTGAGGTTAACCGAAGAGTGCGATGACAATACGGTCAACACGTTTCCAAATGTGCTTCTCTTGCACAGGAACAGACACAAATCCAGTCTTTCAGAATCTGCCCACGCCAGCAAAATCTCACCTGAGGACCAGTTAAACTGCTTCCCCGGCTTTTAACGTACTCAGCAGGAGCGTCAGTGTAACGACGCAACCTAACGGATGCTGTGTGTTGAAAGATCTCTCTCTCATTTCTTTCCCCACACTTCACACTTCCCAGAACATGGGAGTGAGCTAACAGACAAGTGAGATGTGTATGTCCCTGGATGTGATAAAATTAATATATAAATAAATAAATTAGATCAAACCAAATATACTGTTGCATTATGTTACATTGAATATCAGATGATTTGTAAAGTTACATTGATATGTAACCTGGGGATTCTTAGACAAATGACTGTAGAAAACTATATTACAATAAGTTGGTCATACCGCCCACCCCAAATGTTCATGTACTATGACCTCAACAATACTAACAATACTATAGTATTCAAGGGACTTAAATCTCATCTGAGGACCAGTTAAACTGCTTCCCTGACTTTTAACGTACTCAGCAGGATTGTCAGTGTAACGACATAACCTAACAGATGCTGTGTGTTGAAAGATCTCTCTCATTTTTTTCCCACACTCCACATTCTCTAGAAGATGGGAGTGGTTGTTTTTCCACAGAGTTGGTCCTGTAGTTGCCCTTCCTGTAATTGTCTACACATTGGCGAGACCGCGACATCGCCAATATGAAAAGGTTACAAACCCCGCGGAACCAAAGCCAGAAAAAAATAAAGCATTAAGTGTGTCACTTAAGCTCTGTGTCTGATAGCTAGCTGTCCTCTATATTAAAATATTGTGTATTTTGGGGAAGAGAATACAGTTGACCTGAGGGAACAAATCTCTCTTTCAAGGACAATCTCGACTGAGCTAAAAGACAAGTGAGATATCTATGTCCCTGGATGTGATCCAAATTAATAAATAAATAAATAAAAAGAGATCAAAACAAATATACTCTGGCAATATGTTACATTGGATATCAGATGATTTGCATTTACGTTGGCATGTACCATCAATTACCAGCTAATTCTACCAGCTAATACCGGTAAGTATTGGACAAATAACTGTACATGACTGTAGAAAACCATATTACGCAATAAATTGCTCATACTGCCCACCCCAAATGTCCATGTACTATGACAGGGGTGTTCAAACTCAGTCCTGGAGGGCTGGTGTCCTGCATATTTTAGTTTCAACTCCAATTAAACACATCTGAACCAGCTAATCGAGCTCTTTCTAGGTATACTAGAAACTTCCAGGGAAGTGTGTTGAAGTAAGTTGGAGCTAAATTATGAAGGACACCAGCCTTCCAGGACAGAGTTTGGACACCCCTGTACTATGATCTCTAAAGGGTATTGAAGCTACTCCAAACAATACTATAGTATTTAAGGGACTTTAGTGGTATTAAATACAAAAAACGAAGCTGGGCTGGTGCTCAAGGTATTTTAATTGTAGTGAGTACAAAAAAAGAAGCTTAATGTGTACTGCACATGCTCCAGCATGTTGTAAGCTGGCAGTACAGTGTATACTGTAGATTATTGTCTGCTTTTGCTGTCAGTATCACATAATTACAAACAACCTGACATTACCATGGTACACACAAAAGCATCGTATTACAAGAAGTGCTGTTTTTTTTTTTTTCCTAACCCAAGTAATGCGATAGTTCATAGTACATGCGATATAAAGATACTATGATATTAGAATGTGTCATTGTGATGCCATGCTTTTATAGATTTGTATAATAATAATACTATTTTTTTGGGGGGGGGGATTAAAACTCAGGTAATTCTATGGTTTGTTTTACATGCAATAAAACCATGTTATTTTCATTTATTTATTTATTTTTGAATATTTAACTACATGATGACCATATGAACATGATATACAGTAGTCAACATTTGAAGTGAATCAAAGCCTTTCATCAAAATTATCCTAAAATTATTGAACAATATCCATTATTCTTTTGATCCACTTCAAACGTTGACTACTGTATGTACAACCATGTTTTTGAATATGTACCATGATGTTACCGTGTATTTTTGGACAAGCACCATAGTGATACCATTTCCAAAACTTTGTATTATCATAGCACTTCCTTGTACTTATGTGTGAATTTGGAAGTGTGGAGTGAAAAATGAGTTTACAAATAACGCTTCAAGAAAAAAGCGGTGCATTTCCTATTTAAAACATCCCTTCTTTTTTTATTTCCATCCATTTCTGCGCTTGTTATTATCCTCTGCACACAGCGGTGTTGTAGATGTTGGCCGCGGGCCAGTTAAATGCAGGGTGCCTCTGTTAAATGCATCTCTATCTCTGAACCCGGCTTGCACTCCGCTGATCAGGAAACAGTGCAGAGGTCTCTACGATTCCCACAGAATACAAACACTCACGCGGGAATCAGAGCCTCTGAAGAGAACAGGATGAGTACGTGACTGTCTGCGAACAATAGCTTGATTTAGACATCACAACTGGAATGGGTGTTTTGGTGCATTTTAGAAGCATAGCCGTCTGGGTTTTTTCAATTGGGCTGAAGCCGCAAGAACAGACTTGTTCCTCCTGTCACAATACATGTCTTCCTTTTTAAATAAAGTACAGTAACAGCACAGTAAATGCCTGTTGTGATCATTTTTTTTCATCTCTCCAATGACATTCGCTCAAAACAGAATGTGAGGTGGAAAGGCAGAACACGTTATTAGAGTAAACTAAGCTAATCTTCATAAGCACATAGGACATCACTTTAACCCATGTGTACTGTTCAAATTGACTACCCTTTCGTTATGTTTTTGCCCCATTGACTTCCATTGTAATGACACTTTTTGATTGCAAAGCCATGACAGCATATAATCATGCATTCTTGATTCTTGGTGGTTTTCCCTGTCGGGAAGAGGTAAAATGTGTCATTTTTACTGTTGATCATCAGTTGGCAGCATTAACCCTTTAGATTGGCCTGTGCAAAAAAAAAGTTTCTGGCATTTATATGGAGTTATGTGGAGTAAAACAGCTGATTATAGTGTGTGTGTGCATAAATACACTTACTATGTTTACTATGTTCTGAGAGCTGAGCTGCTTATTTTGATTTTCTTAGACGTATCAAGGTAAGTGCGCAATAGTCACTCTCACACACATGTACACACACACAAACACTATACTGCATATAAAAGGAAGAAACTAAGCTTTGTTTTTGCACTGCAACTGATGATAAACAGTAAAAATTAACAATTGTGCCTCTTCCCAACAGGGAAAACCAACAAAAATCAAGAATGCATGATTATATGCTGTCATGGCTTTGCAATCAAAAAATGTCATTGTAATGGAAGTCAATGGGGCAAAAACAACCACAAACATAATAAAAGGGTAGTCAATTTGCACAGAGTGTATTGTTGAATCTTTGAAAGAATTCAAAGCATTGTCCCAAAATATGTGTGTCAAAATAGGATTGGTCACCAAAAATCATTCCATTTGCTGAAACACAGAGAACGTTGTGGCCAAATTAAGACTCAAAATCAGCTCAGAGTGGATGAAATCTGAGAGCTGCCTCATCCTCCATAGACTAGAAGGTTCCCGACTTGTCCAGAAAATAAAATACCATTAAAATCCTCAAAACAGTCCATAAGGGTTCAATTGGAATATTATCAAACTACAAGAATTATTTTGTGTACACATAAAACAAAAAATATTGACTTTTTTCAACAGATTATTCTCCTCAGTGTCAGTATAGAGCTCGCTCTCATGAAAGTGCTGTGCTCTTTATACGTGTCACACTCGGTCTCGATCGTAAATTTGTTATTTTTGTTTTATGAGCACACAAAAGTATTATTGTAGCTTAATAATATTCTGATTGAACCACTGAAGACAGACAGTTTCTATGGTCTGTTTTGAGATTCCTTTTAGTATTTTTCTCGACATCTTGCTGTCTAAAGATGAGTAAGCTCGCTCAGCTTTTACCTAGAATATCTTCATTTTTATTCAGAAGACGAACGAAGGTCTCAGGAGTTTGGAAAGTCCTGAGGGTGAGTAATTATCTTATTAATTTCAGTTTTTTTCAGTACTAACCCTCTAATATTTTGTCTTCATTCAGCCTTTATGTCAACAGAATAGCCATTAGGGGGTTGTAACTACATGAAATACAAAGGGGTACAACAGGGTTCACTGCTGGGTCCCCATGTTAACTCCAATCGCTCATCAAAATCCTGTATGCGAAAAGACAGCGCGGTGACACTCATCATTTCTTCTTCTCCCTCGGAAGCCAATTTTAAGAACTTCATGCCCAGATCCATCATTCCCAATTAGGCAGTTTTACTGTAAGGCCACGCATAAATGCAAATGACCCATTTTCGCATTATCAGCTACTCTGTAAATCACTCAGAAATTACCGCCCTTGACAGTTTACTGGATCCAAACAGCAAAGGTGGGATGGTGATTTAAAAAAAACAAAAAAAACATAGTCCTTTATGTTGAGCCAAGCTTCTGTTCCGTTAAAAGCGATTGCGCAAGATCCGTTTTTTCTACCATTAGTCGCAATAGCCTTCATGGTTAATTTCACTGCAGTTCAGCAACCTCCATTATTTTAAAAAGTGGTCTCTTTTATGCTTTAAACAGTGTGACGACATTCGTATTACATCCTTTGTGTGGTGTCTTTAAGGATGAGTGAATGTTCGAAGTCATTGTGCTCCATCAAGCACAGACTAGCCTTCTAATTCAACCCGCATCACATGTAAAGCTCGAGCAGAAACAAAGAAACATCCAGAAAATATATGTTTACAGAGCACCACTATTTTTTATGTTTTCCATCAATATATCTCTGCACTGTCTGACCTCGCATTGCATTGTGTTTACAATAACATTGCATGTTTTATTACTTTCATGCAAACATGTATTGTGAGCTGGTCAGATGCAAATGTTGAGCTAGGTCTTACTGTTAGGGCTAAAATGCAGTTTTTTTCTTCAGCTGACAAAAAGAAAAACTGTAGGAATGAATTGATGAATTAATGAATGAATGAATGAGTGAATGATGAATGAATGACAAAAAAGATCATATTATCTGCCAAGTTGTAGTCATTACCATCAAATTGTAGTGGTATGATGTTGTAAATGAACTGTATGAACTGTAAATGACTGCATTTTAAAATAATAACTTTGTTAAATGAAGATTTTTAAAGCATATATAAAGTATTTATATACATAAAGGTCACTGTAAATACTTAATTAGACACTTTAATTATTATTTTATTTACAATGTAAAAATATATATTTATTAAATTTGGTATTAATGTCTAAATAATAATAAAAAAAATGAAAATAATAATCATACTACTACTACTACTAATAATAATAATGAAAATAATAATAATAATAATAATGATGATGAAAACAACAACAGTAATAATAATAATAATAATGAAAATAATAATAACAACAACAACAACAACATTAATAATAATAATAATAATAATAATAATGATGATGATGATGATAATAATAATAATGATGAAAATAATAATAATAATAAAAATAATAATAATAATAACAACAATAATAATATTAATAATGATTAAAATAATAATAATAATAATGACGATGATGATGATGATGATGATAATAATAATAATGAAAATAATAACAATAACAACAATAACAACAACAATAATAATAATAATAATAATAATAATAATAATCATCATGAAAATAGTTCTAATAATAATAATAATAAAAATAATAATAATAATAATAATAATAATAATAATAATAATAATGAAAATACTTCTACTACTACTAGTACTACTAATAATAATAATAATAATAATAATACACAGTTATGATGACCTAACACAACCCTTTGGAGCCCAAAACTCATCCAGGCAGAAGGGCAGTTTTACAGGCAGGCACCCATACTTTCATAAATGGCAATTATGCGAAGAAAAGTGGGGCTGGGGTGAGGTCACACCTTCCGCTTGCTCCAATGAGATCTCATCAGCATTGTAAACCCACTCTCTGGGAAAACACATCAACGGCATCTCTCCGCCGTCAAACCAAATTAGAGTTTAATGACCACAGTGTTGCCCATTCACTATTGTTTTCCCCCTCAGAGCCATCCCCTACCCGCAACCATCTGTAGCACCTTCATAATGTTTATCATCCTCCTCTAAACAGCCCATTTTCTCATAATCACCCTCTCTGGCTTATACAACCCCTCGTGATTGCCCCCCTTTTCATACATTTTTTTCCCCCTCTACTGAGATTGCATTGTTTCTCTGCATTGACCTCCGTGCCCCAGAAGCCTTTGCGCTTGTTGTTATTTTTTCTGCACTTGGCCTTATTCACACACCAAGCTCATCAAGTCCTATACATCCATAGCTGTGCTTCCATTATGGGCCCTAAAAAAAACACAAGCGTGTCAGGGCCAGCTGAGTTTCCAATGTCACTTCCATGACTTACTTTGGCCTAATTGGGGCTTCCTTGGGGCCAATGGGCAGGGTTTTTGGCCTGTTCAATACCCTGGGTCAATGCGGGCCAGCTGGGGGTTGAGGAGACATTATCAACAAGCTGGAGTCAAAAAATGGCATAAAGAAATCCCATGTTTTCATATCAGCCTACCAACGCACATCAACATTTACAACAAGTTCAGCTTCACTTTCAGACACCATTGAGTATTGTTATCCAATGTGAATTCTGATCACTCTATGAGGCCGAAATATAATAATATGCAATGTTAAAGGCTAGTTATTTTAATAATTGGGATAATAAATGCACAATATGCTTATGAAAATTACCAGAGACTGACAGAGACAACCATTTATGACATGGGCATATCTAATAGCTCATAGTAACCTGTGTTAGCTACCTCTTCGCAAATATTCTGTCAGGTTGAGGGAAGCACATTTATTTCAAAATGAGATCAAAACCATTGGGAACTACCTGTGAATTAAACAATTTTATTTATATATAAAAAATTGTATCATTTTATTTACATAATCATCCAATAAAAAACTCAGGTTAACTCGTTAAATACAAATAAAATAAATAAAATGTCTGTTTTTGAGGTTTGACTGAGAGAATAACAGTATACAACAATTGAGATGGGAAAAGATGGGCAGATTGCATTAATCTTGTGAAAAATAAATAAAAATACTGCAAATGTGTTGGTCTCGAACTCAAAAGCCTAAATGGAGTATTTATGTGCAGTAGGCTGATGATTTTTTTATTTTTTTTGCTTGTTTATTTTATTGTGTGTGTCTGAAATAATGCTGAATACTTGTTTGCTTGAGGTACACTTACTTACTTACTCCCAGGGCCATTTATATATAAGTTGATATTTAGCCGCACCAAACTGGTGTTTCGTAACATCTAGTTTTTATGAGGTGGGTTGTAAGCCCAACGCTCAACCCCCAACCTGGAGGACCAGGACATACACACATACTGTACATACGGACAATTTAGCTTACCCAATTCACCTACAGCACATGTCTTTGGACTGTGGGGGGAAACTGGAGAACCCGGAGGAAACCCATGCGAACACGGGGAGAACATGCAAACTCCACACAGAAATGCCAACTGACCCAGCCGGGGCTCGAACTAGCAACCTACAGTGACACCGTGTCACCCTGAGGTACACTACCACTACTACTAAATTACAAATGACAGTTTTTTTATCATAAATTATTAGTCATATGCCAATACTAGAGTCTAAGTCTATAGACCTGATAAATGGTATGGCTTGTTTCATATGCAAACAAGTATTTGCATCTAAAAAGGTGTGAAACAAATGGCCTAAAGCAACTTAAGAGCCAGTTGGGTAATCTCCAGGGGGGTCATATCCTTTGTTATAAAGTAGTGTCCCGCGTACAGTACTTTGGGTTAAGTTCCTTGAAGACTGACAGGTAAGATCGATGCTGAGGCACTGTACTATTCACTGTCTTCAATAAAGTCTTCTCCCCATAAGAACTTTGGTCAGCTTACTTATTTTATGTATTAGAGTACTCTAATACATTGGTGAGCCACCCATGAATGGTTAAGCCAAATATAGCGGAATCTAACAGACCAAACATTTTACATTTATCATGTCAGTTTTGCTACATTTTTCGCAATGATTAATGACTTTTCTTTAAGGGGGGCATGTTTAAGAGTGGGGTTTAGACCAGCGGTGCAGGCCTACTCTCTCAACAGAAGAAACACAGCATGATTTTGAGCTTCGAGGCTATTGGCCCTGCCCGTCCCGTAAGTAAGTCCTGGCTCAGACTGGCCCAACTGTAGAAACACAGCTCATGTGGCATTCTTCAACTAACTGCTCTTAGCTGGATTTCTCCGCAAGCTTCGCACCCAATAAGCAAGGCACATCCAGCAGTGCTGATTGCCTGCCCGAGGGAGGCTGTATGCAGCTCTCGATTGGGAATCAGGCACCATGGAGGAGAGACGGATGGAAGGGTGGAATCGTCGGATGGGAAAGCGAAGCGTCTGTTTGTTGTCATTCACAAGAGGACAGCCAGCAGCAGGTGGAGGATGAGATGAGATGGAGGTTAGGCTACAGAGCCAATTATTTTCACCTCTTCGCTTGGCCTCTGCTAGCAAACATGTAATCTTAAACGCTCTTACTGATCCCAGGGCAACTCATGGAAGGAAAGAGAGCGAGAGACCTAATAGATGAGATCAGATAGGAAGCGCTTATGCAAGAGAGAGTCTTTCCTCGCTGCTATCTGTCCTCCATAATGCCACCTCTGTACACACACTTCTTCTAGCACCCTATTAAAGTGCACATATATTACCGAGCTTCTCAACCAGCCACTGGCTTCACATGCGGTAGGTGGAAATATGGAGTGGGAAATGAAGACATGGAAAGGTATTATCCATGTCTTGCCTTGCCCTCACTCTATTTTAGACTCTACTTTTCAGGGTTCCCACACCTTTTCACAAGGGTAGATTGGTATATATAGTACTAAATGTACATGATCATATACAATGGTATTTACTTATAGTAAAAGCATATGTTAATGATAATGATTGTGTAATAATATTTACCATGGACAATTGTAAAGAAGCAATAATTGTAATTGTAGCCAGTGTGTATTGATGTGTGTCAGAACAACACATCAATACCAGGGTACAGTAAGTACCATGGATCATATTTACACCTAATATTGTTTTTAATAAAGTAAAATATTAACTTGTAATGCCATAGTACAGGTCTAGAAATTCTTAAAGGTTTGCAAAAAATAAATAAATAAATAAAGCATTGTAATTGTAATGCATTGCGATGATGCATATCCAAAAGTACTTTTGAAAGACGGGAGCACAGAAGATGTGGAGTGTGTGCTCGATCAGCGAGTCGCTGCATGCAGGACAGAATTCAGCACAGAATGTATCAGCGTGTGCACTGGGAGGTGTGTTTCTGTGTCCCAGTCATCCCAGGTGAACTCAAGAGGAAGCCTAACTTTGTCAGGCTGAGATATACTCTGTGCTGAGGTGATGGAAAACTGCCAGCATGTATAAAACAAGCATCCACACACAGCCGTGCAGGTGTGTGAGTGCTTTCTGCAGTGATGGAGAAATCTCCCCTCTGTGGTAGTAGCCCAACATTGCTGTTCCTGCTTAGACCTTGACCACCAGAGACTCGTAACAATCCCACTCCATAAAGAAAGGCCAGCCTCCATGAAAGAATGATGGCCTTTTATACCGGTGCAGTGCATAAAACAGAGAGGCTATATGTGGATAAGACATGACGCAGAACTGTCAACTTCACTTTATGGAGCCAGAAAGAGAGGCCTTTGAAGTTGGTCCTCTTGTTGAGGGTTTGAAAAACAGGGGCTGAATTGCTTTACCTCTTTTATGAATACTTGGGTATGGTTTGCAAACATCCACTTGCCAGAGCTAATGCACTTTACTGAAAAGAGCATTGCATTGTTTGAAAATATAAATGGTCTGCTGTTTCGCATGGGAATTGTACGGATAGGTCTGGATCCATCATTATACATGTTCTTGGAGTGCCCATGGCAATCTGAGAGCACAATACCTTGATCTGTGAAAGCACATAAATAAAAAAAACAAAGTAACACGAGAATGCGAGAAAAGTTTGAAGGAGAGCCTTCACATCAATTCATATTCCTTTTTCCTGTCCTTTTTCCAACTCTATACCTGGTGCATAAAAGCCAAAGTATACCTCAGTTTTTATACATACATGTACTTCTTAAGCAGGACATCTGAATCAGTGAATTTACTTGGTGAAATACAGGTTTGTGTATGTTTTACTTCATGTATACAATCAATAATATCCTTGTATAATGTGATATGATAATAAATGTGATACTCATATTCTATCTATTTAAAAAATACATATATATATATATATATATATATATATATATTATATACTGTAAAAAATGCTGGGTTCCACACAATTCCTATATGCTGTCCCAACACAAATCGATTAAGTTGACATAATTGATTTTACAAATTCAAGGGGATTGAACATAAAACATTTAGGTTGTCTAAAAAAAAAAAAAACTTAAGAATTGTGTTGTTTCAACTCACTTTAAATAAGTAATTTCTTGAGAGTATATTCACTTGTTAAGTCGTGACGTATCGGTGACGTATGGAATACTGTTTCCGGGTCCAAGCCGCTACTCATTTGAATTGAGAAAATGATAATTTATGACCCCTTTTCAGTCCCATCACACATTAAAGTGAATTATACATAACATGAAGGTGTACACAACAGTCTCTGGACTCAACAAATTATAAAAATGTAATCACTTTCTGGCCATCGGATATTAGGCATGGATATATATATATTGCGATTGTGATTTTTTTTGAAAGTATTACATCGCTTTGTAAACGTTTATTATTACTATTTGATAAGCCTCCCCATACAGTTTGATAGAGCGCTTGGACCCGGAAGCCGCTTCGCGTGACATCACACTTAACAAGCGGATACTCACCTCTGGGGTATTAATCATTTCGGGCTTGACTGTACTGCTTGAAAGTTTGTGAACCCCTTGCACAATTTGTGAAAATGTGAATAATTTCAACAAACTGTCCTGAGTAAATATGCTGAAAAGCAAAAACTGAAATCCACACACTCACTATTAAAAACCAGGGGTTCACAACATTTTTCACAAGGTTGAATTTAATAATTTTAGTTTTTGTCATTTTTAACTATACGTAAAGATACTTTATGTAAAATATCTTACACAGGACAGTCCTACATAAAAATAAAACATGTATTTAGTATGATCTCCCTTCTTTTGTCAACATTATTCACATTTTTACACACTTTTAGTAGCACTGTATATAAAGTATTTTACTGCACTGCTTTTTGAATATTACATTGAAAAAAAGTGGTTGAAGGTGGACAAACAAAATCTATTTAAATGGTGTAAATGTGAACGTGTCTATCTGTGATTTAATTTGTCAAAACCCATCCTAATACAAAAGCATAAATTATCATCAGCTGTATTCTACCTGAGCACAAAGCCGTTTGCCACTCTTAACCTTCCCTGACAGTAGTCGAGGTTGAATCTTTCTAGTGTGCATGTGTTGAGCATGCATACCATCAAATGGAGTATATACTTTGAAAAGCTGTGTGTTCCTTTGCATGCAAAATAAAAAAGGAAGTATACATTGAGCTTAATGAAGAAATGCGCTGAGAGACATACTCCTTTAGTTGATGTCCTTGGCGTCTTGAATCACACAAAAATGTCAAGGCTCCCTAGTGACTCTGTCAACCACACGTCACGCCGGGCTTCTTTTTCCCATGGCGCTCGTACATTGTGTGTTAGCTTGTCTTTGTTCAAACACTCAGCGCCACTCCTTTAAAATGCTAACGCAAACCAAACGGTCGCAGAGAGCAGCAAAAGTCATTAGCCTCCGCGCTGAATGGAGCCGTGTGCTGTGGAATTAATGTTAAAAAGGTTTTCTCATGTAAATGAGTTGACAATGTCCCCAAGTGCTGTTTAAACCCCAGCTGTAAACCCATAAAACACATTAGCATTTGCACCATAGTGACATAATGCTAAACTTAGAAACCTTAAAATAAAAGATAAACCCTTATTATTACACGGTGTCTCTGATAACAGCACTAGGATTGAGCATGTTGGGACAGATTAAAAGACAATTTGGCAAAATAAGACGGACTGACAAGAACGTACTGAAGAAGTTCTGAGTAGCTAATCGGCTAGCATTTATGTCAATAAGGATGCTAATTACAAACCGACACTCCTAATTAGGGCTTGCACCCCACCAAAGAAGTCAGAACAGAAAGTCTGAAGACTGCATAAGCACCGCATTGAATTTATGCTTAAAAAAATACATCATTTATAAGTTTAAAATAACGTTTCAGAGTTCAGAGTTGGATTATGAGGTAGACACTAAATAAGTGTTTGTGAACAGACATTTGAGAAGGTTACCATAGAAATGGCGTGTTCATAAAAGCACAAAACAAGTGTATGTTTATGTGTACTTATGTTTTAAAGAGGAATACACCCAAAATAATTCTAGTTACAGTAGGTTAAACCGATGAAATTTAAAGTGTAATTCAGAAACCACACTTTTAAATTAATACCTCGTAATCTTGTTGTTTTGAAATCGCACACTTTAAATGTGACTGAATATCACATATAAGCCTTCATAACTCCATTATGAATATATATATTTACATGACAAGAACATACTGAAGAAATTCTAAGTAGCTAATCGGCTAGCATTTATGTCAATAAGGATGCTAATTACAAACCGACACCCCTAATTAGGGCTTGAACCCACCAACGGAGTCAAAACAAGAAGTCTGAAGACTGCATTAGGCACCACATTGAATTTAAGTTTAAAATATACATGATTTCTAAGTTAAAAATAACGTTTCAGAGTTCAAAGTTAGATTAGGAGGTAGGCACTTAGTAAGTAATCTTGTTGTTTTGCAATCGCACACTCTAAATGTGACTGAATATCACATATAAGCTTATGAGCCCTCATAACTCCATTATAAATATAGATTTTTTTGCATTATTGTGGAGATTATGTGAAGCTATATACTCATTGTTTTGCTAAAAACAGCAATTTTCTAACAATTTTATGTCGGATACGTTTACAAGGCAGTCAAATAATCAAATCAAAATTAAAGTTATGTGCCATGTCTGTTGGCTTTAGGGAAATTTATATGCCAGCGTAATTATTAATGCATTCATTAATGCTCTGGTAGGCATATATATTTAAACTTTACAGTTTAATAATTCATACTCAGTGGCACATCCAGTTTTTAGTCCAACCAAATGTTCTCCAGAATGAAAACGACTTGCCTTTGATCGACAATAGCTAGATACTTTAATATAATGCTATGTGTATTTACGTAGCGCATTTATTGTGAATGGCCATACACCCAAAGTGCTTCACAACCAGTGTGCAGCATCCACTTGGATGATGCGAAGGCAGCCACATGACAACGGCGCCAGTGAGCTATAGGGCTACAGTGATAAAGGCAGTGAATGGGGATGATTGGGAGGCCATGATGGGTAAGGACTGATGGAGGGAATTTGGCCAGGACACTGGGACACCCCTAGTCTTTACGAGAAGTGCCATGGGATTTTTAATGACCACAGAGAGTCAGGACCTCGGTTTAAAGTCTCAACTGTAAGACGGAATTCACTGACAGTATTAGAGGTGTGAACCTACACTGGTCTCATGGTTCGGTTCCAATTATCATGCCATTGTATTTGTAATACAATTTTGTCCTTTAATACAAGCAGTCACATAAAAGAACTGTACCTTTAATTTGACCTGCTCAAAGAAAACACTCTTTTTGAATGTATCAAACAAACCTCAAGTACATGCACAGAACAACATGAGCATTTAAAGCAAATAAACAAATGTAAATATTATGCCGCTTGCTTTTTGAGCATTGTCGAGCGAGTTGTTAAACGCCTATGATTGATTATGCACTCAACAGAAAGGGCTGCGATTGGCTCTGTTCACTGATGAGTGACACTGATAAACGGCAGCGGCGATCACAGCTGATGCATGATAGACGCGGTGGAGAAAACTCACTCTGCAGACACGCTTGTGTCTGGATCCACAATTGTCACTGTAACAGCCGAGTGGAGAGGAAACGTGTGAAAAGTTTTTGCGTTTTATAAGTAGTTGGAGCATTTTAATTACTCGCGCTCACCTCCCTCGCCATAGTAAACTACTGTAATATAGCGTATATGAGTTAAAAGACATCAGTACGTAATAACCGGTTATGATCTATTACTGAACCGATACCGAATTGTCCGCGTCTGCATCGCGGTGCACAGAAGAAACAATTAATTTTGACACACCTAGACAGTATAGTGTCCCCTTCACTTTACTGGGTCATTAAGACTCACACAGACTGCAGGTTGAGCGTCCCCTGCTGGCCTAACTAACACCACTTCCAACAGCAACCTAGTTTTCCCATGTGGTCTCCCATCCAGGTACCGACCAGTCCTGCTTAGCTTCAGTGAGTAACCAGTCTTGGGCTGCAGGGTGACATGGCTGTCACTTAATTTATTACAAGAAAAAATTTAACCTTAGCAGGACGATATGCAAACACATTGAAGAAGACATTACATGGCATAACAATGCATAAGCAGGACTGCATGTGGAACACCACAAGTCTCTGAGCTAAAAGTGACGGTTTTATTGGAGCATTAAATTGTTTTGTTCTGGAAAACGAGAACTGCAACCTAAAAAAAACAGAAAGACAAAGAAATACTATAAAATTCAAATTCAAAGTAAACCAGACTCATATGTTAATCCCATTGTTTCATCCGCTCTAAGATGAAAATTTTTCCAGGTATAATAATAGAAAGAAAGAAAAAAAAGCTAACACAACATAAGAAACATGGTCTTATTTACTAAAATCCGAGCCTTTTCCTTCTAATAAAAGCTTTCCAAAAGCTAGTAAAAAAGACAAACAAAAGAGCATCCATTTTGGCTCGCACTTTCATAATACCAAACCAAAAGCGAAGCCAGAAGAAACAAAAGCAAAAACAAATGAACCGCGCGACCTTTTCCGAGACATTAGCCGTTTGGGATGGTATCTGCTGCAACGCTCATTTAAAGAGCAAGCAAACATTTCAAATCCTGACATTACCGCAGCGGTGTTAACCGTAACTAGCGAGCCTGTCTGAATGCTTGATGAACACAGGAGATCTTTTGTTGTGTTACTCCCCTTTTTCATGTCCTAACCTTAACCGCAGCTTACTCTCATATCCAACGGCATGAGTCAGCGTGTGCTAAAATGCAAAATGTCCACCCCCACTTCCTCTCTTCCCAACATCCATAGCGGAGGGCGCTTGTGTTCAGTAGTTGTCAGGCCCTGTGAGTCTTCCAGCCCTGCTGCGTCACACTCACTTAACATCTGCGGCTCCCTATCGGGCAGAATATCTCTCATGAACGTGCCATGGCACACACAGCTTCCAAACACCGACGAGATGCCATGCAAAGACATCCCGTATGATAGATTGTGCCACGCGCTTGAGGCTGTGCTAGCTCGTGTAAAACGAAAACATCGTGATTGATCGGATTCTATATGTACCATCCATGTATGCAGAAAAGAAACCATGCAGGGCTAAGGAATTTGTTGTATCGCACTACGTAGCCTTTACTCCCAGAGGCTTGAGGCTTATTAAGAAACCGTAACGTTCTGTGTAATCGCAGCTTTACATGTAAGCCACGCAGTGTAGTTATGCAATTAGTCATACGCAAATACACCAAATAATCTTGATTACGGGAATTAAATCATGTAATGGCATGTGTAAATGATGTGAGTGTGTATTCAGTGAATTACACGAGCGACCGGCACATGAACACTTATCAGACCTGATGTTAAACAGAGTTCTTTACACACGTTTCTTGTCTGCTAATCTTAAACACGCTCGCTGAAAGACTAATCACTAAATGATAGCTTGCAAAGTATTTTAGACCTGATGCTTACTCAATACCTACTCACAAGTTTAAGCAGGTTTGTAAGGTTTAGTTAGAACTACACTCTTAGAATTATTATTATGATTATTATTTTTTACAATAAATGTAAGTAATTCACAGTAGGCCATAAATGTTTTTTTTATTTGTTTAACATAGCGCTGGGCAAAGATTAATTGCGATATTCAAAATAAAAGTTTGTATTTACGTTATATATATATATATAACGGTGGCGCTGTGTGTAGCATGATCACCTCACACAGCAAGAAGGTCGCTGGTTCGAGCCTCGGCTGGAGTTTGCATGTTCTCCCCGTGTTCGCGTGGGTTTCCTCTGGGTGCTCCGGTTTCCCCCACAAGTCCAAAGACATATGGTACAAGAGAATTTGGTAAGCTAAATTGTCCGTAGTGTATGAGTGTGAATGAGTGTGTATGGATGTTTCCCAGTGATGGGTTGCAGCTGGAAGGGCATAATA
>CAIGQV010019081.1:7486952-7508263 GCA_903798115.1 Danio jaintianensis | reverse complement strand
ATATTTATTATGCATATGTAGAGGGCTCAAATATAATATATAATATATAATATTATTATGTCTCTATAAATACACATATGAATGCATATATTTGACAAAATATTTACTTACATTTAGATTTAACATAAATATAAATATATAAATATAAAACAAATTACAAATACATTTAAATATATATGTATGTATTTTGTTGTATGTATGTTGTGTGTATTACATATGCATAATAAATATATATATAATGCACATACTTATATTATGTAAAAACAAACTTGGATGCGATCAATTACGATTCATCTTTGCCCAGTACAAATATTTAATATCTATATATTTAACAAATATTTCTATGAATTCAGTGCTGACGATAATGCATGCAAAATAATTCACTTTTAGTAAAACTTCACATTGAGCTTTAGCACCCATGGGGTATAGATGAGGGACATCGGACAGAGACATGCCAGCCCTAAAGGTTTTGGAATGAATGGCACCATGCCAAGCCTGAAGCACATGCAGCACAGCATCGCCATCATCATCATCATCATCATCATTATTGTCACTGTCATCTTCAAAAACAACATTCTTCTCAAAAAGGTCCCTACATGCATCGCAATGGCCCTCCGCATGCATTATAGACAGCAGGGTTCACCCACATGAGGTGGAAGATTACAGCAATAGATGGAAAAGTAATGAACTATGACTGCTACGCTCGGCTGAGCTGTCGGATTAGAGACACGATGAGAATCATTTGCAGGGTACTGCTGTAATGGAAGCACAGTGCCAAACACATTCCATTTTATATGTATGTATATTTCTGTATAAAATGAAGCATTGTCACACAAAAGACTGATTGATTTACGGTTGTATTTATTTATGGTTGTGAGAATCCCAATCGATCATAAGTGCAACTTTGACTTGGGCGAAGTACATCATTGAATATCTTATCACAAATATGCCACCAAATTAGGGGTGTGAACCTACACTGGTCTCATGGTTTAGTTCAGTTATGATTATCATATCATTTGTTCAATTCAATATCACGGTGCATCATGATGTAAGCACTGCATCCTTAATTTTCAATTTTACTTCATTATACTTCATACTTACACAAGTTTGTCCTTAAATACAAGCAGTAAGGTACATGAACTGAACCTTTTAATAGTACCTGTTCAAAGAAAACATGCTTCTTAAATGGGTTAAACATCAAATAAGCAATACCGATATGTTCCGCATTGTGCTCAGTGAGTGGCAGAGATGGAGTTTTTTAAAGTGCGCAGGGTCGAGGGGAGACCTTGGGTTCTACTGTACATTCAATGTCAGTGGAAGACTGTCCCAGGAAATTCACAAGCAGCAAAATGTGCCCAGATTTAGTCTTTTAAAATAGTTGAAACGTTTCAAACACTTCCACAAGTATCTCGCTTCCCTTGCCATAGTAAGCTACTCGGATACATGTCGCGCCTCCCTTACCATAGTATGTTACCATGACAAATGACGCCAGAAAACCATCATAACTGGTTATGGTGTGTTGCTAAAGCGATACAGAAACATCCTCGACTGTATTGTGATGCACCGTAGAAGCAATTAATTTTGACACCCCTCCACCAAATACAGGCCATTGCTTTTTCTGATGCAGGAAGCAGCTGTGTTGAGATGAAACCCCTATCTCTAGAGATGCTGCATCATTTTAATCCATTCCTACTTACTCTCGGCTTCACAAATAGACGGAAAGCTCAATTCAAATATAGAAGAATCACACAAAAAAACGTTTTCTGTGTTGTTCGAGCATCGTTGAGGTGGAATGACTTTCATACTGTGTTGTGCAACACATTCATTCATTCATTCATTAATTTTCCTTCGGCTTAGTCCCTTATTTATCAGGGGTCACCACAGTGGAATGACTTGCCAACTATTCAGGCACATGTTTTTACGCAGCAGATGCCCTTGCTGTGAGGTGACAGTGCTAACCACTGAGCCACCATGCCGCCAATTCAAATACAATTCTGACCAAAAAGAAGTCAAGTTGTGAAAGCTCCTATGTTTATCTCACTGCAAAAAAAAAAATAAGAGAAGGTGTCAAATGGCCCCTACACGCCAAATGGTCTTCCTCACACCTGACAGCACTGAAAAAGGATCCTTAAGTGCTAAAGATGTGCTCACACTTTTTTGGCCCCGTAGCTGGCTTTTATTTTAAGTCCTGATCAAGTCGAGTGACAGGGTCTGGTTCAATCAATGTGATACTCAGGGGTTGTGAACCGAGCCAACTGGAAATCCCACTGAAGAAGAGGTGAAGTCTAGAAAAGGTAGCCACCGTATGGTCAAGACATCGAGCAACTGCCTTCGACCAAACGTAGGGGATCATACTCAAACAAAAGGGTCATCGCTGGCTTATCTAAACACTCGGGTCGCAGTTTGCAGTGGGGTGCTAAACCCATTAACCTTCGTGTTGACTTAGAAGCAATGTGCTTTTGTCATTACCGCTGCCCGTGTGCTCTACTTGTCCTCTCTTGCTGCTTCTTGCCAGCAACCCTCAGCACCGCATAGTGTGAAAGAAAAATGTGGGGGTGTGCGCAATGAAGTATAGTAATGAATTGTGACAGTTCCTTCCCAGGGATGAAAATATTAAACCCTTCCTTTTTTAATGCAGTCTCAATCTCGCCCTCCATTTTTTCCCCATCTTCTCCTCAGAGAGCAGAGACGGGGACATCTCCGTATAGGATATTCAAGCAAATCAATCAATTATCTGTATGTGCTGAGTTGAGTCTGAGCATGGCAGCTGGGGGGAGTGGCCTGGATCTAAGGCAGCGAGGGGTTGGGTGATGTGCAGCGAGTGTGCTTCTGTTGAGCACTTACTCGTGCGCACAATGGGGTCAACACGTGACCCCCTTTCAGCACGCAGAGCATCCCTTCTGCGGCGCTTCGGGGCCGGGCACACAGCACCATCTGAGTTCGCTCTACGGCATTCAGTATTCCAACGTGCTGAGCTGCAACTGAGGACAGAGTGCAGCCAGAGTGGCTAAATATACATCATGTTTTGTCGTACTCTAGAGATCTGATCCGAAACGAACCGAGAACCTGATCGGTTGGCATCACAGAGGACTGGTTCATGTGAAACATCATAGGATTATTTTGAATAGGTAGATGGTGATTAGGGCATGAAACAGAGATTTGTAGCAGCAAAACCACACTGAATGTCATTACTAAATGGCTGGTAAGTGAAAAGAAAGAGCGGCAAAAGCAATCTTTCATCTTCACCTTCAGAGGAAGTGCTTCCCTGTGTCCTACGCAACCTTTCACCCGCACGCGGTTTAATCAGCGGCCCTCTTTCCCAGGAACCTTGAGTCAGTTGCATGTAATCAGGCTTTGCAAGACACCGTGGCACTGATAAACGGCCAGGGGACTCTCGCTGCACCATTTCCCTATAAATATTAACCGTAAATCCGCTTTTTCCATGTCAGGTGTGGAAGACAAAATGGCAATCGCAGACACCGCTAATAAATACATCCACTAAATAAATATAGAGGCTTTTCAGCCAGCTCTGAAAGCACAGCAGACAAGTGAAATGACTGGACTATTGGCAAAGCGAACCCGAAGTCCTTGAATGTTAAGATTATATCTCAATGAGAAGATCTAAATGACAAGATACAAGTCCAGAGCGTCAGAGAGAGAGGGTGTTATGGCGTAATTATGGACTTAGACCAAAATGGCTTTGATCCTGATTTTTTTTTCCTTGTTTATGCAGTTACGATTCTCAAATCCACCATGTGAATAGGCCCTTCTGTAGTCATTATCTCCAATTTGCAAACACATAAAGAAAATAAGAGGTAACAAAAGCGTTTGAGGCGCTATCATACCCCAAACAGAGCTCAAAATGCCTTTAATTCAAATATAAAGTAGCATTTAATGACAGTTTATCTGTTTTCCTCGCAGCTGGGCAGGCTTTTCACTGCGAAAGGGAATTGCTATCTGTTGGAAAAAGCCGAATCCTACTCTGGGAAAGGATGGCAAACCCTCTTTGTAATGGTAGATAAACAGTGCAGCTGAAATATACTAAATTGTGGCTATTCTTGCTCTCTCTTTCCTTTCAATTCTTTATGCGGTATTACTTCATAAATTTATAAGAACATGGGTGGGTGGTAAATCTTCAATCATGACGTTATCGTACATAACACCATGGCAATGGTATGTATCACAACAGTTACTTTTAGATGAAAATGCAATTATTAAAATCGCAAAATAATCTAAAAATACACCCAAAAATAAATATTTGCTCATCATTTACTCTACCTAATGTGGTTTTAACCCTTCATGAGTTGCCTTTAAGCCTTCATGAGTTGTTGAACACGAAAGAAGAGATTTTGAATAATGCTGGTTGATGGGTCACATAGACTTCTATAGTAGGGAAAAATAAATAAATAAATGAATCAATGGGTCCCAGCAACCAGCATTTTTCTAAATATCTTATTTTGAAATGTTCGTTTTTGGGTGAACTATCCTTTTAACAAATATATCACTCCATTTTTGACACTAGTAAATTATATAATTGTACAATCAGCCTTTCTCAGTACTGGGTTGCGGCTGGAAAGGCATCCGCTGCTTAAAACATATGCCAGAGTAGTTGGCAGTTCATTCCGCTGAGGCGACCCCTGATAAATTAGGGACTTAGCCGAAGTAAAATGAATGAATGAATGAGAATCAGCCTTACTATCATTTATTTGGAACGAAAAGCCACTGATAACGTATTTCACCCATGGTGAATACATATTTCTTTCAAAGAAAGACTTGATTTTAACTCTTCAAACTTTGGCAGTTCAATTGACACTTTATTAACAGCAGGTTAACATCAAAAATGAGATGCTTTAGTATATCTGAAGCTATCCTGATGAATACAGATGCTGTAACCCGACACTCACAAAGATATATTACTTAAAGACATTGTAGTGAAAGCAATATGGCTCTTCATTCAGGTGAAAAAAGCCCCAAGGGACTCTTTAATATCCTGTGATGTGTGGTGTAGTTGCAGCGTTGCCGTTCCTCATGATTTTTACACCTCTAGCACTTCCTCTACAGAATATTGCACCTTTGCATATATGCAAAACCCACTTATAGCAGCGAATAATGCTGTACTATTCTCCCGTACTTATCAACCAGACATGTACGCACACGTTTCGTGTCACACCACAGCGATGATCTGTCATTTATCAGAAAATCTGACAAACACAGTGTTTTTGTGGAGAAAACACTCTATCATAAAGCGCTGACCATGTATCCTGGCTCAGCCGCTGATATCTGATTAATCTGTGTGGTAAGTGTGGGCTGTCAGGACTGGCATGGGGCTTCTTGAATGATGGATTTTCCGGCCTGGATGCGCGAAAAGCAGTTGTGGATGTCAAGACTCCCCTGACACACATTCAGCGCTGATCAATCTCCCATTCCGTCGCCCCGGGCCTGCCCCCGCCCATCAGCATCAATCCAGCACAAGTAAATACAGTGAGTGGCTTAATGCATCTCCATTCTGTTCCCATAGGACCACACAGGCCAGAGGAAGAGAGAGAGAGAGAGAACTGGATCTCATACATAACACAATCTAAAAGATCTCACAGTGGACAGGTACGCTTACTTTTTCGGAGTGATTTCTACAGGCTGCTCGTATTTTTATTATTTATTATTTTTATTATTTATACTTTCTTTTTTTTTGGGATGGAAGTGGCAGATCAACATCCAGGATGATTGTATGTCTGATATTTGACTATTTTGAGAGTATTGATATATTTTTGGAGTTTTTTTTAGTCTTAAATACTGTATTCTGAGTATATGTGTGAATGAATACATGGTTCCGTCTACTACACACATACTCAAAGGATTTCATAGAACCCTATAGCTGTGTCCCTCTCAAAATTTTCATTCATTCATTCATTTTCCTTTGGCTTAGTCCCTTTATTCACCAGGGGTCGCCACAGCGGAATGAACCGCCAACTTATCCAGCACATGTTTTACACAGCGGATTCCCTTCCAGCTGCAATCCAGTACTGGGAAACATCCATACACACTCATTCACACACATACACTACGGCCAATTTAGTTTATTCAATTCACCTATAGCGCATGTCTTTGGACTGTGGGGGAAACCGTAGCACCCATAGCAAATTCACACCAACATGGGGAGAACATGCAAACTCCACACAGAAATGCCAACTGATCCAGCCGGGACTCGAACCAGCGACCTTCCTTCTTGCTGTGAGTGCTAACCACTGAGCCACCGTGTCGCCTCAATATGTCATCAAAGCAAAAAAATTAAATAAACATCACAATCAGAAATGAGATAACAAACAAAAGCACAACCACAAATGAGATAATACATAACTATGAGACAATTCAATTATCAATAAATTAAATGAAATTCATATTGGATTCATTTTTGGATTTTGGATTCATTCATTTTGGTTCATTTTGGGCACCTTTTCAAATATAACGCTGTCTTAAAATTTTACCAATTGTGTTTTGATGAGTGGAAATATCTATCTAATTTAAATAGCTAAGTCATTAAAGGGGTAGTTCACCCAAAATTGAAAATGATGTCATAATTTACTCATCTTTGAAATTGACTTTCTTCTGTTTTTCTACTATTGAAGTCAATGGTTACATGTTTATAAAACGTGTCAAAATATATTCTTTTTTGTCCACAAGTAGAACAAAACTCATAAAGATTTGAAATCACTCAAGGATAAGTAAATAATGAATTAATAAATTCATAAAATTAATAAATTAAAACCTTTGGGTGAACTATCCCTTTAAAGATATTTCATATTAAAGATATTTATAGGTAAAAGTCTTCAATATGAACTCATAAAAAATTATCATAATTGTCTTCCAATATCAAATCACCTGAACTATGACTACATTAGTTTCAAAACTGTACGCTTTTACTATTTCAACACTTGAAATTATTTCTATTTCTAAGGAATTTCAGCCTTACAAATTCTAAAACTGATTCTTAAATGAACAGTTGACTGACTGACAACTGCATAAAGTATGTTGATCTTGAGTAAACATTGAGCAATAAAATGTTCCTCCTCTCATGCGCTTAAGGAGAACGCATTAAACAACTCACTGCCGGTGTTCACCCACACTTACTCATTTAGTCACACACATCAAATCACGATCGCATAACCGCGTAGTCAGCAAATACTCCAGAGTATCACATAAATTACAGCAATGTTTCAACATGGCCCCAAATCAACACGCAATCAAGAACCTGGGCAATGGGCCGGCGGTTGCAATTCTCTCAATCTCTGCTTCATCTCGGAAATCATTACACACAGTCGGCTCAGCAAAACAGTGTACAGCAAGAAGCTTCGTTCTGGTAAGTTTCAAAAGTCCAAGCAAACATGTTCACACACACTAGAACTTTAAGTGACAAAGATTAAAAGGACGAGGTGGAGAGGTACAGCGTTAATTATGGCCCACGGTAACTGTGGTGACACCTGCTTGGGAAGGCTGTGTCCAGACACTGGCTTGATTAATCCCTGAGAGAGAACTTTAATCATGATCCCAGAACGTACAGCCCACCAGGGCCTCCCCCGCACTGCTACCTGGGCAGAAACATCTGGATTCGGTGTGTTGTACGTGTGGAATAAAAACGTACTGACACTTAACGGACTCTATTAAAATAATAAGATTAGTTATTATTATGCGTTCTAATGTACATTAAATAAACATAGAAATATAAAAAAACAAAAGTCTATATCTGTTGCATGGACTCACTCATTCTTATTTAATATTAAACACATTTCAGACAAACTTCTGATTTCAACTTTAAGAAAGAGATTGTGAGCTTTATTTACATTTACATTTAATTTGTATTTATTAACGAATTTAGCAAATTAATTAATACGAAGCGGCTTACACATGAGTATAAAAGAAGCACTTCAAAACATTACAGTAGCAGTATATAAATGCTACGACAAGCATAGGTGTCTGGTGCATATGGAGAGGAAAGGAGTATCTCCAACAGGTGGTTTGTCAAACCCACTCACCTGCATGAAGTACTCTAAGAATTGAATTACAATTAATTACATATATTTTTCATCATTTTCAATGAAACTCCCAACCACATCAATAAGTATTTAGTTCCCTTATCATTTTACAGCAGATCTGATTACAAGAAATGAATAATTTAACAGGATTTTTTAGGAAACAAACAAAACAATATTGTTCCTGGTATATTGGATCTGACAGAAATGATGCACCGCACAATTATGAGCAACTATTGAAAACTGTTCAATATTAGCTGATAATTAAATGATAAATAGTGTGCTTACTTTTTCTACAATCTGCCATGCCTATACAAAGGACGAGGTGGTTTAAAACAGGACCGAAAATAGCCTATTAGATCTTATGATATGTTTTCAAGTCAAAACCTTCATAACATTGTAAGTGGATAAAAAAAGCCAATTCATGACCACTTTAAGAGAACAGTAATACTGTTGTCGTTTGTCTTTTTTCTATGAAGATTTTTAAACAGTTTAATCTCAAATCAATGCATCTTGTCCTGGAAATAATTCATGTTGTGAACTGCTGTGTAATAACTAGTGTGCTTGAATTGTATCCCCTATATTAGTGGTCCTCAACCACTGTGCCATCAAATGGTATCAGGTCGTACAAGAAATCATTAATTATTTCCATTTTATTTATCATCTGAGTCTGAACGATCTTTTATTTTGAAAAAATCTTTTATTTTGAAAAATGACCATATTCTCTTAGTTACATCTCGGTCACTTGAGCGCCCAAATTTAACCCACAAGCAGCAAAATGAGTAAGAAACAGACGTCTTTGGAAAGTTTCTTTGCTAAGGGGAAAAGGCCCAGTGAAGGACCCACGAACTGCCAAGGAATAGATCCTCAACCCATTTGTCAACAAATCAGGTGAATCCAGCATGTCTGTGCAAGAAGATCAACTGCTGGAGATCGCAAATGACGGCTGTCTTTTAGGGGCCGTTCGCATATTGCGTCTTTTCTAGAGTTTGCACAAGTTGTTAATTCCAATGGAGATGTGCGGCTTGCGCGCGGTCGCGCCTTTCAGACGCACCCAGTTGAATGAATGCCGCGAGGAGCGCACCACGAGTCACGTGACAAGAACTGACCGTTCAGCTTGTATGATGAAATATACACATTTCGGTACACTAATTATCTTAGACAAACACAGAACACCCAAACACTGCAGTGCTTTGAAATTTTCTCCATAAACAAAACTTGTATCAGAGTGACAGCTTGTCATCCCCTGAGAAAACTGTTGGTCACCTAGCAACCTACGAACCTGCCAACCTTGACATTGCCTTGCATTTTATGCATTGGGCAAAAAAATTTATGTAATTAAATTGATAAAGAAATAAATAAATAAACCTTCTAGAAGACACACAACAGGCTACAACCAATAAACTATTGTGTAATGGGTTCTCTTTCTTGCTGATGAGCTCCATCCCTGATTCGACATGCATAATCAGCAGAAAAACAACTGACTTTTGCTAATAGTGCAGAACACACTGAAAAAAAACTAAAGCCAACAGACACTTAAAACACGTCAACCATTGGCTTGGTTTGTCCTAGGCTTTAGGGTCCTGATCACCCAATCAGTGTTAATTCCATCCTTAAATGCGTGAATTCTAGCAACTAATCAAATTTAGCAAATCAGTTGGTGTTTGCATTGCTTCTAAATGTGTTATCAGAGGTCTTCTGAACATTCAAATTAAGAATAAAAGTGCCATGGAGATGCTTCCCATCACCAGGATCAATTGTGGGAACCTTTCCTTGTGGGAAACTGACAAAACTGTCTTGTTTCGTCTGACAGACTCTGTTCTTACCTGCTCTCTTAGAGAACGAAAGCGAAGGGTTATATGGTGCCAAACAATCGTTGGCTGATATACGGTGACTGACGTTAAAGACAGGGGGCTTTGACAGGCCCTCTAGGTAGTAGGAAGGAAGAATTAGGAAGGTTATATAAGGCAATAGTATACACACATCCATTGTGAAAATACGGCAGAACTGTCCACAAAAATGCTCTGGAATCTTGACCAGTATTTCTAAATCCACATTCAGAGTGAATAGTCCAAACTAAGATCCATTGTATAGCTATTTCAACTCCAAGAATGCAGAAAGCAAGGAGAAACGAGTAACTAAATGGTATGGCAACATAACACGCACACTGATTTATTCACAACTCAAATCCATCATCTGAAGCTCAGTATGTCACATGCATCCAAGAATCTGCATGCTTCAAGAAACAGCCATCATTAATTGCAGGGGATTTACATGAACGTGAGCTTTCGAGCAAACACGACTGTTGAGTCTGCAAATGGCATATATCAAAATCCAGCTGAAAGCGAGAAAAGCTTTCAATTGGGGGAGTCACTGGAGAATGTTCAGAATGGTTAAATATTTCACGGCAGTGGGAAGCACGAGCCTAATACTTTACACTGCAGGTGTGGCAACTCTGACTTGCAGGGGAAAACTAAACTGCGGGAGAGTATTAACTGAGAGTGTTGTATTTAACACCTCCCTCCAGTGATGTGTGTCATTGAGAGGCAATTAAAGAAAAAGGCAATACAAAACAGAAAGCCCTCTTCATACAAGAGACGACTTAATCCAAACGCACTAAGGATCACACCATCTCATTAAGCCTCAAATAGGACTACAAATAAACAAACGATATCGGTGACCCATTATAAACGCATCATATGGTTGAGAAATCACTGCCTTTCAACTGGGATTGTCTATGAAATGAAAAATTATTCATACTGTGGTTGGTGAAAGTATAAGCTGCCTCGGTGAGGTTAATAAATATATACTTAAATGTGGGGTCGGTTTGCTTAATGTACTCCATTACACAGAAATTACATCTTTTGCAATGACTGTGGTTAAGAAAAGTAAATCCTGCTGTCTGAAGTATGTGGTCAAAGGTCATAGGCAAGAATTATCAATATGCATATTTTTGCAATGGATTTAATTAGAATAGTGGAACTATGTGACACTCTCTTTAAGATTTTTAACCTTAAGGGATGTCCATTCATACATGTGATTGTTCAAAATACAGTCAGTGTAATTTTATCATTGCCAATAATGACTGTAATCATGTTTAGCCCTATCACATCCAATATTAAAATAACTTATTATTTTCCAACTTATAACTTATCTTACCAAATGCAGTTCATATGTTAAGTGCTAGTTAAAGTTACGTGACCATGACTGTGTTAGTTTATGCAGATGCTAATGTGCTAATGGCTAACAGCATGAAAAGATGGGTGTGTACGCCTGTCGGCCAATCCCATGCCGGGATCCCAGGCATGGCACTGTTGTGGCATAGTTCTAGTGGCCCGATGACTCCTGTATACTCCACACCCCTGACCCCTATTTCCCTGTTGGTCAGTGCCGTCACAAATCCGAAAAGCCTCCCAGCATCTCCATGGCGACTGGCCCTGGCTGAACAGATGGCCTCAGTGTGCTGAGCAGCAATTAAAGAGGGGGAGAGTGCAGAGTCGAGAGAGAGAGAGAGAGAGAGAGAGAGAGAGAGAGAGAGAGAGAGAGATGGGGAAAGTGGGTCAGGATCAAGGGGAATGTGTCCGACTCTACTCTGCTGCACGTCTACAGTATAAACACACATGCACATGCACTCTTACGTACTCATAAACAGACTGACGTCGACATGCACATACAACCATGCATCACTGCATCCCTCATTCCAAAAGATCTCCATTCCCTTAACAAAAACAAATGTTCTATTCATTCCCCTCATATCAAGGTGCACAGTGGGGACACCATGCAGAGCTTCAAATATTTTGGATCCTACTGGAGAAAGTACTGAGAACTTATTCCCCCCAAAATACAGAGGACATATAACATCCAAAGTCAGAAGCCATAGTCAAGAGAATTAAACACTACCAAATCCCAGCCAATTGGATTAACCCTTTCCACTTTGTCCCATCTCATACATCTTAACTCCACATGATTGCTTCTACATGAGCTTCATTTTCTTGTAATCATCTTCCAGTAGTTAGTGTGGGGGGGGGACACATACATTTGTATGTGTCCCAAGTTTCCCAGATGGGTCCCACCAGAACTTTAACATACCAGGCTCAACCTGATATATCAATAGAACACAATTTTAATGACCACATATTTTTGGAAAACCATATATTTAAACTCATTGCATAACCATGCGGCTGAGATCAAGTGTTTGTTAAGGAAACTTTAAGGGCTTTGGGTTCCTAGCACCCACATGAGAAGCAAGGAGAAAGACAGAAAAAATTGGTGAAAGAAGAAAAGATTAATGACTTGGAAAAAAAGAAAACATTTTATAGTTGTTCATCCAGACAGAATTCCCTTGCTGCTCAGAAACATGGCTTGGGCCAGGAAGACCCAAGATCTAAGCATGAACTGTGGTCAACCCTTGAGCACAGATTCATTAAGAGGTATAACACTCCCCTAGCACCCCTAGTACATCTCCCACAGTTCATGCATGTAAATCAGCCAGTCAAACCCATGGCAAATGCATTTTCAGTGAATTAACAAAGGAAACGTTGAGCTTTAAGTCATTTTACAGTGTACCCAAAACTTGGCAGCATGGATGGGTCACATCCAAGACCTTGATGTTTTTTCTTGCAGTCATAGGAACAGTATGGGGTGCTGTACTGAGTTTCTCTTTCGTTTAATTCCCATCATGAGATTTGATTCGCCCCTTCCTGAGTGCAGTTTCTAGGCTCTTAGTTGAAAAAACAGACCAAATAACAATTCGGTCCATCAGCTCACTGTAGACAAACAACAGCAAAAGAGAAAATTAACTGTTTGGATTTAGAGAGAGACAAATAGTGGTTGCAAGAGCCTCTTCATGACAAGGGAAACTTTGTCACTCTTGCTGGAAGAGCAGAAGCAGAAACCACTGTTCCGTAGGCATCACAGGATGCTGCATTGTCTCTGGCTATGCCATGTTATTGGGAGGTGGATTATTTAGCTTTTATGAGTGAATGCCTCTCCTTTTCCCTAGTCAGATATAACTCTTGGCACAGACCAAAGCACAGCAAGGACTTGGCTCACCACGTTAACTGGCTCCACAGCTTTTTGAGGCTTCCATACTGGCTGATGCTACAGCTAAACCAACCGCGCTACACCTCAAGAAACGAGCCAGGGATTAAGCTCCCATTCAGCTCTCCTGGCACAGTGGCTTTCAGAAGGTGCGAAGGGAGGGGTAAGGGTGGATCTACTGTGAGAATGAGGTGAAAGGGTTTTGGAGGAGGGAGTGCATTGTGCCTTTGTCTTATCCTCAGGGAGAGGAACCATACCTGGTGGCTCTACTCTAGGAGTGTCAGTCCTCCACCTGTGTAGATACCAACATGACCAACATTTGACGCCACAAGGTCTACCATTGTCTCCACAATTTTCACACAATCCCATCTGCACCCTGGTTATAGGGACTATCTCAACAGAGCTAACTGGAGTCAAGTGCCTTAATCATGGGCATAAAGACATTCTGCATGATCTTCCTTGCAAGCAGACTATCCCAGCAACCTTTTGGATTAACAGCCACAAATAAAACCTTGACTACTACCGTACCTACCAGCTTTTGTTTATATTGTATATTTACAATATTTTGTTATATTGTCTATACATAGGCCATGTTTGAGGTAAGTAAATATAGCAAGAGCAGCCGTGGCCTAACAGTTAGAGAGTTGGACTTGTGATTTAAAGGTTGCAGGTTCAAGTGTTGTAAGGGGGCAGGGATTGTAGGTGGGGGAGTGAATAACCAGTATTCTCTTCCACCTTCAATACCACTGCTGAGGTGATCCCCTTGGGCAAATCCCCAAACCCCAAAATGCTCCCCAGGCAGCCCACTGCTTTGGTGTGTGTGTTCATGTGAGTGAGTCTCTTTGGATAAAATAGTGTGAGCTAAATGATTAAAAGTAAAAATTCAACTGAATATATAACCCACACAAATTTTTATCATTGTAAGTCAATGTTAATTTAGCATATTGAAGTCACCGTACTTTTACTTGGGGCATTTATCTACATTAAATATTCACCTTGCAATAAATTGATCTACAATATCAGATTTCCAGCTCTTTTATATCAATGCTCACTGCTGGTTGAGACACAGGGGACAAGTACTATTATTGTGAAAGAAAGGAACCACACCCTGTCGCAGGTGGCACTCAGGTGATTAAATCACCGATGAGAAAGCAGGGTAATGTGCTCAGGGACAAAGAGTCACCCCTGGGCCAAGAGTTAGAACTGCCTGAGGGAAGTCAAGGTTGAATGACTGTTCCGGCAATAATTTGTACAGCTGAACATGTCTACAGCCGATTCCATGAGTGTGCCCATCACAATGCCTAAAAAGAACATTCTTGCATTCTAACTTCTCTCTCTTGTTTCTCATATTTCATTTGCCACTGCTTTACCACAGAAGAGGGTAAAAAATTTAACCTCTTCCCTTTGTAGTTCCTTCTGCTCATTTTTTTTTTTTTTTGCTCACACTATTTTAAAGGGACATTTATTGGTATTAACAAACAATTCACTATGACTTTTAACACAATAAACTACTAATTTGCTTCTTATAAATATTTATTAAGGTATTACTTAGGTTTAGGTATTGGGTATGATTAGGAATGTAAAATAAGATCATGCAGAACATGTACTTTTTAAGTACCAATAAACATCTTAATAATAGACAGGGAATAAGTCACTTTAATAGTGAGAATAGGTCCCTAGAGTAAAGTGTTACTTTTTCTTTCTTTTTATTTGTTACTACAAGTGTGAGTTCCAAAAACTAATGACTTGCTTAAACAGGTAGCATTCTGTGGCATTACAAAAATGCACCAAATATATATGAGAATCATCTTTTACCTTTGCAACATTCTATCAGAATTATATCAAAGACAGACATGTTACTGTTACACTGGCACATGCACTAAACCCCTTACTTACACAATACAACGACATCTGATGTGATTCCACTACCCACAGACACATGAAACACACACAAAGTGCTAGAACAGTGGCAGATGTGTGGGTTCATTTGGGCTAAAATTTTCCCTTTTTAAATGAAGCAGTGGCATGGAGCTGTGCAGCCATGCCTGAAACCTGTGAATCAATATCAGACTACATTAGTTACTCTGCCATCAGAGCCTGCCAGGCCAGCGCAGGATCAATGGCAAAACAGCAAGCCATCTCTCGGTTTATCTTCTTCTCTCACTCTCCAGCTCTGTCTCTATCTCTACCTGTCCAGTCAATCAGAACAAATTCAGCATGAATGGAAAATTCATTCTAACTCTAAGCATGTAATTGAAAAATACAGCCTTTCGATAAAGAAGGATTTGGATCTTTGGTAATAGCAGATATAGGAGAGAAACCTTCAAATTTTACATCTCAATCAGTCAATGGTTTGGGATTATAGAGAGGATCGAGATAGCTGAGGAAGTATCGATCTTGGGAAAGGTCTATTCAAGCACTCACTTGAGTCGGTATAGAGACTTAGCGGGACGCAGTGGGAGTGGACGCGCACTGTCAAGCAGGATAACAGAACCCGTGTTTTTGTTTTCTAAAACAGACCCATTCCCCCACCCTTTCCTACTACAACTATATTGCTGATCAAAACCAAGGTCTGTGCTCCAAACATGACTGGAATATTAAACAACTAGCATGACTAGCATAAGACAAAGAAAATTATCTTTTCATTTTTCAACTTGTATGAAATCGTATGATCTTATTCGTACAATTTAGAACGATTTGCTTATCCCCCAATGATGATTGGGTTTACGGGTGGGGTTTGGTGCCATGCCTCCTTTTAAAAATCATAAGATTTTTGTATGACTGAACTTACGAATAAGCCACTAAACTTACAAAAGGTAAAATAGTTACGTTTCCCTATGAGATCAGGCTTGAATTGCTGTCCCTTTACCTGAGCTTTATTTGCCAATTGCACACAAAAATTCTAACTCACACATTCAACAGAGGAAATGTAGATTGACTGTCCCCTTGAAAACAGAAGAGGCAGAATAACTACAGCCACATTCAAAGTATTTCTGCTCTCTATTCCCCCCTGACTGCCGCTCTTGCACAGGCCAGTAAATCGCCAGTGCATGTCTCTTTAAATGGAAGCACATCAGCCCAGCTGCCTGTAGTAAATTGACTCGTTCGGTCTGAGAGGCCCGTGTGTGTGCGTACATGTGTGAGAATCTGATTTATTCTATTTCAGAGGCATACACGGGATTTGAGCGGAAGGCCTGGAATTATCCAATCGTTCAATCCCCGATCAGCGCACTGACTAACCGCCCCACTTCTCTAGCGTGACACCATTACCCCTGCTGGATGCCTTTCAGCAGAGCTCTCACTGGTTTATCTCACATGGAGCCTGTGAAGTGGAAGACTTGATAAAGACTCAACATAAACCCTCATATAGGCATTTGATGGACAACTATAAAGCTTTCCAACACTCTTAGAATATATACTTATTACAGGGCAGCACTGATAGACAATTGTATCTAACTTTGATAAATGTATAAGGCTGATTTTATTACAGGGAAGCACTGATAGACCATTTTGTCTAATTTTGATAAATGTATTAGGCTGATTTTATGTCAAAGACTCCCTTTATGGTGTACACGATTGTTTAAATTGAGCAAAGTGATTCGCAATACAAACAAAAAGCAGTACAATCATTCAGACCTGTAGGTTTTAAAGATTAATCATTGGTGGAAACCTCAAATATAACACATTTAATTAACAATTAATTAGTATGTTGAGGCTGCACTGTGATTTTTTAGTATGTTAAATATCAAATGGTTCTTGATATAAACATCCCAGACAAGATTTGATTGTATATAAACGTAATGTCTTTTTAGTGAACGCTTTCTGTAAATCATGGTGAAGAAATGTATGTGATTAATATTTTTTTCCTCTAGATCAACAATATTGTGTTTCAATTAAAATCACAACACTATAGGGGCTATTAGAAATGATGGGTCAGTGTTGAATGCTAATTCATGTTGGAATCATGCTAACAACATGGTAAGCAATGTTAGAAACATGCTAATAACATGCTAATTCATGTTAGAATGATGCTAGTTACATGCTAATTCATACAAGAATCATGCTAACACCATGCTAATTTGTGTTAGAAACATGCTAGAAACATGCTAATTCATGTTGGAACCATGGTAACATGCTAATTCATGTTAGAAACATTCTAGCAACATGCTCATTTATGCTAGAAACATGCTAACAACATGCCAATTTGTTAGAATCATGCTAACTCATACTAGACACATGCTAATTCATGCTAGTATCATGTCATTACCAACAACAGACACAGGGATCAACTTTAAAGCTTTTAACTGGCTTGCTTCAGTCTTTAAAGTGGTTACATTGTTGACTGCAGGGATCTTAAACATTCTTTTAGCCAACTTGATACTTTTTCAAACTAAATCAACTACTTCCAACAGGCTTTCCTAAGCCACCATAAAGTTTGTCCTCAAACTTTAACATCTAGTTAGTATGTTGAGACTGCACTGTGATCTTTTAGTATGTTAAATATCAGATTATTCTTGATCTAAATATCCCTGATAAGATTTGATTGTATATAAACCCTAATGTCTTTTTAGTGAACGCTTTCTGTAAATCATGGTAAAGAAATGTATGCAATTAATAATTTTTTTGCTCCTGATCAACAATATCATGTTTCAATTAAAATCCCAATATTATAGGGTCCATTAGAAATGATGGATCACTGTATAGCTCATTTCAAAACCTGGCATAGAAAAAGAGCACACCGTTCAATATAAAGCATAACATTGTATGCATCCAATTTGGGTCTTCATGCTAGCAGCATGACTAAAGTCTCTGACATGAAAGCAAAATATTCAGAGTATATGGTATTATTTTATCCGGTTAACAACAGTGGATGCAGTGGCCTAGATTAGTCATTTGCTAGCCATGGGCGGCCTGGCACCCCATACCGTCAAATCTTGTGAAGACCATGAGTATGAGCAAAGTTTAGACTTTCATGTAGAGAGATTGAGAGAGAGAGAGAAAACTGAGAGATTATTTACACCAACCTCTGAGAGGATTCCATTAAAATGTGAAATCCCAATGACCTGATCCATGAATGACACAACCAGGACTGTGACCTATTCAGAAATTAACGTAAAAGGCCCTGACATACTTGAAAAGTGAAAAAACCAAGGCAGATATAATTTCTGAAACAGATAGTCAAATCAAATTTCCTGAATCTGTGACTATAGCGATGTTTCAATTCACCTATTTTTATGCGCATTTTGGAAAATTGCACAAAAAAATGCTTAATAGAAACAACGAGATGCACATAAATATTGAAAATGCACATAAAACACTTGTGCACACAACAGAGTAGTATAAACTTTTTATCCAATAATAAATATCAATAAAAAAAAATTATGCATTAAAAATATGCATAAACTTAGGGCTGGACCGATAAACGATATTATATCGAATCACAATAAAATTTGTGTCAATAAAATTTTCTCTGGACTTTTTTTTACTCTATATTGATCTAAGAGCCAATCACAAAGCAGAAATGTGCAACAATGTAAATCTTAAAGTGTGTTGATATTAGAGATGTACCAAATTTTCTGCCAATATGTCATACCATTTAATGACCACTCTAATTTTTGTGGCTTCAGTCATTGTTGGGGTACTCTTTTAAACCTGGAAGCTTAACAACTTATATCGAAATATATATTGTTATTGTTTCAACATGGAAAATAATTATTGAGATTGCATTTTTGCCATATCGCCCAGTCCTACATAAACAACAATGGAAACACATTTGCAGAGTAAATTTAGCTTTAACAGATCATGTGATAACAATAATGGGTGTGGTGGGACATCATTAATGGACATTCGAAAAGTTATTGGTCATTATAAAATCCCTTCAGCAAAGTTAAAACACATTTATTGCATTTCATCTTCATCTTACAAGGCGCAAGTAATTTATTATATAAGAAAATCTCCCACATTGGCTTCTCTAAATGCAGAAATTAGATTTTTTTGGTTTGATATTTGGTGCCAGTTTATCAGGAAGTGAATACTGCAAGAAATGCTTTTATTACTTAGATTTTTTGTCTTGTTTATAGTCCAAATATCTAAAAATTCTTAAATCAAGAAGCATTTTCAAGGCAAGCAAAACATAATGTCTTGTTTTCAGAAATAATATGCCAATATTAAGTGAGTCAAAATAATCTGCCAATGGGGTAAGCAAATTAATCTTGTTTTTCCTTTTGACATAAGATACATTTTCTTACCCCATTGGCAGATTATTTTGCTTGTTTTAAAGAAAAACTCACTTCATTTTTGGCATATTATTTCTAAAAACAAGACAATATGTTTTGCTTGTCTAGAAAATTCTTCTTGATTTAAGCAAGAAAAAAAAATTGAATTAAGAAAAGCATTTTTTGCAGTGATATTTTGTTCTCTTTGACTCATTAGATGGAAACGGTGCTTTATTTGCAAATGTTTTATGTGATATTTCAGCATTGTGCATACTGTAAATCGAATTGGCATCTTTAGATTGGAATGAACACCGCAGGTTCAGGGGACTTTAATAAAATTAAAAACACCTCTTTTCTATTGCTCGTATTAGTCATTGCATTATTATAAAAGCTCTCAACAGATCAGCTCCTTATATAGATGAAAAAAGTGTGCACAGGAGACATTCTACATATCGCAGAAAAAATAGGCATAATTAGTCAGAATTAAAGTAAGAATACTGGACTAATGAAATTCCTTTCTTGTGTGACTGTGTGCAAATGTATTCAATTGTAATTCCTCTTCCTGTCATCCTAATTCATCATCCTGTGGCCAATTCATTTTGAATTCCTCCTCATGAACTGAAAAGAAGCCAATTCTGGAAATTCTGCAAGACAAAGCAGAGAAAAATAAGACAGGCCAACAGAGGGAGGAGGGGAAAACGCTGCAGTAATACAGCTGAAGTATCTGTTCAGTGAGTGGAAAACCAAGGGTGGGAGGATGGGTGGGCTTAACTATTTAATCTCTAAATCGAGATGAGAATCGCTATCAGATTAATACCAAATCAGAGCGGCACAAGCGAGATTGGCTCCCATTTATTGATTTCCTTTTCTTTAGTCGGCCGATTCGGGCATTTCGACTCGAAACAGAACAGGATTTTCAGGGGTTTGGAGCAGAAAATTGCAGCTGCGCTTTGCAGATAAAACAAGAACTCCATTTGGACGGTTGAGAGAGAGAGGTTTGTGTGATCAGGGACCTGGAAAACAAGTGTGTGTACCGGTGCTGCATGCATACGCACAGAGACAGTCGCAGGTGCACCCAGACTCCAGAGACGGCACACACACTCCCTCATCCAAATAATGCTGAGGGTAAAAGATTGCCGCAGAGTCACTTTCAGGTCAACCTGATGCTAAAAACCCATTCCTATTAACACACTTCCAGAGCCTCACCTAAAGACCCTCCTCAAACAAACAGAAAGTGCTTGTGTGCGTGTGTGTGCACACGTGTGTGTTAATTTAGCACTTACTCTGTTTTTAGTGTTATTTGTGCAGTCAGCTGTGCAGCGGAGAAACACTCTGCGCTGTCACATCCACTCCATTATTTAGATCAGGAGCTCTCACTCATGTTTAATTCACCATCGAGCGGCTATGGTGGATCTAGACAGAGCCACACAGCACCACCTAAATGTGCACTACAGACTACAGCCAAAAACAGATCTGGAAGTCCTGCGAATTCAACATTTACAGCATTTGCATTGGAAAAGGAAAGTGCAATTAAGTGCATGCAAGTAAAACCACTTATGTACAACCAAGATACTTTTCTGGAACAAGCACAGTGAAATATGCAAAAATGTGAAATCCAAACATAAATTACTATGTCATGTATGTAATTTGAATATATTGCCATATATTAGATTTCATGTGAGTTTCAAACTAAGTATTCTGAACACAAAAATATAATTTAAAAACTATATAAAACAAACAGAAATTATAGCAGCATTCACTATAAACAAGATATTTTAATAAATGTCAAGCCTAAATCAAACTAAAACAAGCGGTGTGTGGGAAATTCATTAGTTTGCTTGCTATAGAATATAACTGGTGTTATATGGTGTTAAAAAAGCCACAACTAAGGGTGTGTTTACACTCATAGTTCAGTTTTTTTTGGTTCATTTAGTACTGGTTTGATTGGCGTTCGCAGTCTTGCGGCCATTTTTAAGATCAAACCAATAGATAGATAGATAGATAGATAGATAGATAGATAGATAGATAGATA
>CAIGQV010019081.1:7438148-7465483 GCA_903798115.1 Danio jaintianensis | reverse complement strand
CTCAGAACCATTCAAATACAGTGTTTGTAGCATAATCTGATGGGTAGGATAAAATGTCAGGACACCGGGACTCAAATCAGCGACCTTCTTGCTGTGAGGCGACAGTGCTAACCACTGAGCCACTGTATCGCACTGGGCAAAACCAATATTTTTAATAAAAATTATAAAAAAAAATAAACCCCAATACTTACTACTTGAGGGAAGATTTCTGAAGACTGCATCCAGCCGACATATTTAATAACCCATGAGGCCAGGAGAGGAATTGTGTATTGCAGTGAACTGACACAATTAACTGGCACTGTTGGTCACAAGACAATAGCTATGTTTCCATTCAAAAATGCAAATTAAATTTATGCGCAAAACAGGAATATTGCATAAAAGACGTGCGAATAAAGCAGCGTTTCCATCCAACGAGTCAAAGAGAACAAAACCGTCACTTCCTGATTAACTGGCACCAAATATCAAAAGTAAAAACGGAATTTGCTGCGGTAGGAGAAGCTGCGTGAATCTTTTCTTTATTTAATAAATTACTTGCGCCTCAGAAGACAAATACTGACACAATGAATGTGTGGTGGCATTTGAAGGCGTGAGACGTGGAGCACTTGACAGTTCTGGAGGTAATTAATAGTATAATTACACTAATACTGAAATGGTTAAGGCATTTTAGAATGACCTAAACAACATTTCAGATGTTTTACAATGTGCTTAGCCTGCTGGTTTGTCCATTCACACACAGTTTTATCATCACATGATCTCTTATAACAAAATTACATGACATTTTTAATGTGCATACTGGAATTTGTTCGGTAAAAGTGTTTCCATCGTAGTTTATGCGCATCTTTTCTTATCGAATAATACGTTTATCCTACTCCGTTATGCACATACGTTTTGAAAATGCGCATATAAAAACGTATGCGCATCTTGCCGTTCCCATCAACCATTTTTTAATGCGCATATCCAAAATGCGCATAAAAATAAGTGGATGGAAACATAGCTAATGATAAAGTAGCATATAAAATGAAACTTACACTATATATAAAACATAAATTTTTGACAGTTGCACTTCAAAAGTTGAACAACTAGAACGCATACATTAATTCTGATTTACACAATGAATTGAATAGCAATCCAGAGGAAGAATTTCATAATCCATGTAATGCATCTTGGATTGTTGTTTATATTTAGAATGCGATGATACCGTTTCATCAAACAAGCAACCTAAAAGCACTGCAAGGATATAACATTACAGACACGCGCTGCTTTGAGTCATTTTGCGCGTCCCAAGAGCAGAATGATATATGGTGTATCTGGACTGTGTCAGAATCTGAGCGATTTCTAGGAAGTTAGAGAATAAAAGAATGTGTTTCCACTTTGGATGTCACCGTTAAATTGATTTCTCTGGGACGCGGCAACAGTGTTAGGACGTGTTTATCATCACCAACAATGCTGCGTTGTAGATATGCAGCACAGGCAGCATCTGAAACTCAATACATGCAGCTGAATTTGTAATTGACATTCAATACATATCATATGATACTCAGGATAAGGAAACAAGTCTCCAATTGATTATAGCTGGGTTACATTCTTGTTTCTACATCTGTCATATTTCAAATGAGACAACATTACTGTATTAGTAAAAAAAAAAAAAATCAAATGATACATTTACTAGTAAATATTATCTTACAAACAGATGAACGTTTGACCCGTAGAATTAAACTGTCTGTTTTTCTGTTTCCATCAATTTAAGGCCAGGTAAACAACCTTTTCACATGTGTGTAACAGCACAGCCTGTCCTTCAATAACAGACTATTTGCGTCTGCATCGCATAACAGGTTCACAAAAAGTCAGTGCTAAGTTGTGCTGCACAAACCAACAATAAACACCTAGTTTTCTGCAGCAAGTGTTGATGTTTAGGAATAAAACGGTAATATCAGTGCTTGTTTTCAGTGATTGAACATGCTAAATCAGCACTTTTTGGGATGTAGATTGCCGGAAATGATGTATTGTAATCTAATAATTGTTTAGATTGTTAGTCAAACAAAAGGGATTTTAAGACATTCTGTAGTTGCTTCCTATTATTTACACACTTGTCTGTTGATCTGATGTATAAAAGCAAAATCACATTCATTCAAAAGCAGATACACATCCACAGCTACTCATGTGATATTGCTCATTTAGCCACTAAAGTCAAATGTTTAATGCCATAGAATGCATTGATAAAATATATAAAATTGTTCTCTGATATCAACATAGAAGGTATGTGGCTAAGGCAAGAGCAAAAAAAATTCCAGAATTTTACAGGTCAATTTCCTACCCAAGAATGATATGGTTGCTTTTGACCATATTTGGAAGGGTTGTGAATATTATGTCAGTGCCTGATGCTTAGTCACACACAAACACACACACTGTAAAAAATGCAGGGTTCCACACAATTAAGTTAACTTAACAGATTTAACAAATTTAAGTGGATTGAACATAAAAAATTAAGTTGTCCCAACAAAATCTCAATAATTATGTTGTTTCAGCTCATTTTAAATAAGTAGTTTGAACAAGCAACATTTTTTTGGAGTGCACACAGCATAATGCACTCTGAAATACACACATGCTAAATAATCATATGTCAGTCAAACATATTTTAAACTGAGTAAACGTTTTGTTAAATAAAAAAATCTTGTAGAGAGGTTTATTTTAGCTAGAAGGAGTGAGTGAGCTATCTTTAAGCCACCAGAGTAACCGAGTTCGCTCTTGGGTAGTTATGGATGAAATATCGGCTAAATTATGATTATACCCAACAAAAGGAACTGACATAGATGTATTTAGAGTTTTAGAGTATTTTGAAGCTTTAACATATATGAAAACACAGGCAGGAATTATTATCAACCTCTCCATAAACAGATGAGTTTTATGAAGTTTATCGTAGTCCTTTCCCTCCAGAAAAATCACAGTAAGAGCTGAGTGATATGACATGGTGCATAAACATGCATTAAACACTTGTATTTAACGTGCATTTGTTCCCTCATTACAAATGTGCACATCTTTTGCCTCATTATAAACATACCTGGGAAATTTCACAATATACAGGTTTAACCAGGGGTGCCCAATCCTGTTCCTGGAGATCTACCTTCCTGCAGAGTTCAGCTGCAACCTTGATTAAACACACCTGTCTTTAATTACCAAATTCTCCTTTAGATCCTACTTAGTTGGTTTAGTTGTGTTTGATAAGGGTTGGAGCTACACTGTGCAGGAAGGTAGATCTCCAGGAACAGGATTGGGCACCCCTGGGTTAAACTAACAAAGATACAGTTAAACAGATCATATGCCTCGTCATGGTGGCAAAGAGTAAATGTTTAATTCATATGTCTCACATTTTGTGTTCTTCACAAAACTGCTACTTCACTCTTCGTTAAAGCCTGTCCTTTTTTTAAAATAAGAGTCACACATACATGGTGTAAGTAGAATACAAGCTTATCTTAAAAATAAGGGGAAAAATGATCATTGTTGTAATTTTATTAGAAAACGCTGTGGCCAGACAAATGCAGACTGGGTGTGAATATTGATGATCCTGTGTGGATCATCAGAGTTTGTGTATATTCCGATTGGCCTGTCTTTCAACAGGATTTTACACTCACAGTATTTACATGAGAATGAGGAAACAATGGTGTTTGAGGCTCATGGTATTTAATTTCCATGTACTGAACTCTTATAAATTATCTATATTTACGTATATCACAAATATTTAAAAAATACTGCAATAAATGTGTTGTTCATTTTTAGTTAATATAACTTATCATATATATTTTACAGTACAAACTACATAACTGAGAGAACTATACTGTATTATAGTGTCTCATGAACACGTGAATGGTCATGCATTAATTTTCCCAACTTTAGACGCAGATGTAAAAAAGACGTTAGATATAAAATAATAATAATTGAGACAATTGTACTTAATAATTACAGATTTAATTAGATAATGAATTAATTGATTAATTTATTAAAGTGACCTCCCCCCCCCCTGTTTTCATCTTGTGATGTGATTAGATTGTATCTGAGTTTCAACGTTTTTAAGAAGTTTCTTCCATCTTCATTGACCTTGAGCTGGCAAGGCACTCAATAAATAAAATGCATGTTTTATGATCTTTTCACCACTATATTGAAGTTTGTGCTTTGCAAAGTATTTGCGCAAAGAAACAGAATTGGATTGCATTGAAAGACTTGAAAGTGATTTTTTTTAAGCAAAAAAACTGTATTTATTAAAAATGCGCCAGGAGCTCTTGAAAGATCATGAAAATGATTGTGCCTTTGAGTAACATGGAGCAGTTTATTGGTTGGCACAACTTGCTTTTAAAAAGCACAAACTGTGTAATTGAACCTACATATAACACAGCTTGATATTTTAATGATTTATACAAAATTGACAATTTCAGAAGCTAGTAGGTTGGAATCATTCATTCATTCATTTTCCTTCAGATTAGTCCCCTATTTATCAGGGGTCGTCACAGCAGAATGAACCGCCAACTATTCCAGCATACATTTTACGCAGCGGATGCCCTTCCAGCCGCAACCTAGTACTGGGAAACACAATCACACACACTATGGCCAATTTTGTTTACCATGTCTGTGGACATCACCCAGAGGAAACACACTCGAACACAGGGAGAACATGCAAACTCCACACAGAAATGCCAACTGGCCCAGCCGGGACTCAAACCAGCAACCTTCTTGCTGTGAGGCGACAGTGCTAACCATTGAGCCACCGTGCCTCCTAGGTTGGAATCAGTCTGATGAATCTTTTACAGAATGAAGTATAAGTCTTTTTTTTTTTCCAAGATAAGAAACCCTACCAAATTTAATATGGTAGAAACAAACCAGACAAGAAAAAAAAAATATATATATATATATTTCATATTTTAAAGAACATTATTTTGTTGGATCTTAAAATTATACCTCGCCAAGAGGGTCCTCTGTGATTAGAGCCAACATTAAAATAAATAAATAAATAAAAGTCAGAGCAATCAAATCTAACATTATGCAAGCAACTGTTGCCATCAACGTACTGAAGACTGCATTTTTTAATTCCTCCCTCTGTGGAACACTCAACATTATTTGATGTTTTAACAAACAGCAGCCGAGACATGCATGTTGATGACTTGTTCAGTTGTTGCACATCAGATGATCACTGTAATTTTCTTCAAGAATAACAAGTTTGATGTCAGTGGGCTAGTATTTTTATTCCATTATTTATTCCATGTTAAGAGAAAAAAAAAAACAATCCTCTAAACCAAGTCCTCACAATGAAGATGTAAACACATGCTGCCCATTGTACAGTTCTCATTGAATCCCAATGAAGCTTTCCCCGTATTAAGACTACAGTGTTAAGGAAACATGCCAACTGCTTATTAATTAAACTTGAACGTGTTTACAAGTACATAGAAACATATTCCACATTGGTCGGACTATTTAGCCATGACTTTAAGGCGATGTCAGTGCCATCTGCCTGCTCAACCACCCACCATCTGGGATACATTTGCGTCCCCATCCGTGATATCACTTTATTGGGTGTTTATCAGCGCTGTAGCTCTGTCGGCTCCCCACTGTCAGGACTCTGTAGGGAGGAGAGAAACTTGTGCAACTTTTGGGTCAACGCTTTGACAATCGCTTGTGATTACAGGTGAGAACAGACAGCACATCAGTCCTGCTATAATACAGATCCACTGACAGCGACTTTGAGTGCTCAGTTAAAATTATGATAATCTATGACAAGTAACTACATTCAAATAAATGCAAAGATTATGCAAGTATTGCAGTGTTTCATTTGCATATTCTTTCAAAGCCAGTAGGTGTTGTGGTGCTGAGACTCGGTCCCACACACCTTGTTAGATAATACACGTTCTTGTATTTGGTCACTTAGGTTGCTTTTTGGAATTTATTATGAGCTCTGGCATTGGGAAATCTTATCTATCAAAGCAGAGGTGATGATATCTGCCGTCTACCATAATATACACTAGCTGGCCATTTTGTTAGGTACACCTTGCTAGTACCAGCTTGGAGCATTTTTGCCTTTAGAACTGCCTTTACGTTTCATAGTGTAATGAGTGGGGGTACAACGGAGAAGAGGATCCAAATGCAGTTTATTAAGAATCGTCAGGCAGGCAAAGGTCAAAACAGGGACAGACAGGAGCATGTAGGTAATCCAAAGCGTAGTCAGAGTACAGGCGAATGGTCGGGACAGGCAGCAAAACAACGTAAACAATAAAACAAAGCAAAGGTCAAAAACATGGCAAGGCAGGACAAGGAAACGCTTCATAATGCTCACCGTTTACAAGACTCAGCCAAGTGTGTGTGTGAGTGAGGTGTATTTATAGTCCTGTTATTAGTCCATCATGAACCTCCAGCTGTGTGTGTGTGTAATCAGGGGGAATCAGGAACTGGTGTGTGTGTGCAAAGACTTCAAGGCAACCCAGGCTCATTCTGAAAACGTACTGCTATATACATTTCTGGAGAGTGCCAAATATGTCCCAGGAGGTACGTTTTTTTGCAGTTTTTGTATGGCTTGGCTTGCGCTATTCGCGAGGATCGCCAGATTCAGCACCAAACTCCACACATGTGTGGGTTGCGTGGGTGTTTTTTATTATTCTTTGTGGTTTAGTTTTTGGTTGTTACCCATTAAGGTGCTTTGTTGTAAGCTAACTAGTTGTGTAGCCTACTTTGCCTGATTATTAGGAAGTCAAACGACCTCTATGACAATTAGATTATCAGATGTTTTGCTATTTGCAAATGTTGTGTACTTAACCAGAACTCTATGAATTCTGATGGAATAGTGTATTTGTTGTTAGTTAGGTTATGGAGTAGTTGCCACCCCTGTAGTTTTGTTTTGGATATTTTGTGTAGTATAGTTAAGCGTCATATACGTGAAGAATGCGGTTTTGATTTCTACATTTTCCTTTTGTTAATTAGTTTAGTGGGTTGGGGTTTAGTTAGATTGTTTTGTTCTATTTTTTGACACCACTCCTGTTTCTTGTTTGATTCAGTTATCAATTAATTTACATTCTAACTTCATATATTCATTGTTTCATATCATTGATTAATAAATTACTATTTTTGTTTCACATATCCGTCGTTGGGCGGCAAGGTGGCTCAGTGGTTAGCACTGTCGCCTCACAGCAAGAAGGTCGCTGGTTTGAGTCCCGGCTGGGTAAGTTGGCATTTCTGTGTGGAGTTTGCATGTTCTCCCCGTGTTCGTGTTGGTTTCCTCCAGGTGCTCTGGTTTCCCCCACAGTCCAAAGACATGCTCTGTAGGTGAATAGAATAAACTAAATTGTGTGTGAGAACGTGAGAGTGTATGGGTGTTTCCCAGTACTCGGTTGTGGCTGGAAGGGCATCCGCTGCGTAAAACATGTGCCAGAATAGTTGGCGGTTCATTCCCTCTGTGGCAATCCCTGATAAATAAGGGACTAAGCTGAAGGAAAATGAATGAATGAATGTTTCACATATCTGTTGTTGTTGTTTCACCCAGCACCAGAAAATCTCACTTAATGTTACGTCTCATCCTCATAACAACGAAATACGTAACATTATGTTACTAAAATTTCTGTAGATTAGCAGTTTTTGAAAAGGTTTCTAAAAAAAACACCAGCCCATATGAGATCAATCATTAAAATCATATTACCCTTTAATTCTCATGCTCTGTTTGAACTTTAGCAGATCGCCTTGACCGCATCTACTTGCCCAAATGCATAAAATATGCATGAAAATAATTTTGTATGTTTTAATACACTTTTTGAAAAATGGCGACATGGGCCATCTCTTAAGTCACCTTCTCATTGTAATACCTATGTCATACTGAAGTCATACACATTTATGTCCTGATATGTCACAAACATGCACACACACTCTGTCATGATCACCAGCGATCTAGCAGTTGCAGATTGCTGGAGAACTACAAATCTGCCACTGATATGAACTACAAATCCTATCATGCACCTCACACACACACCAGTTCCAGTTCTCTCCCTGATTGCACACACACAGCTGGAAGCTCATCATAGACTGATTACATGGACTATATATACTGCTCTCATTCTCACACACATTGTTGAGTCTTGTTTGTGTGTAACATTATAAAGTGTACCCTAGTCTAGTCTAGTCTAGCCTTGCCATGTTTCCTCATCCTTGTTTTGTTATTTGTTTATCCTGTTCACCGACTGCACCAATCTCTGCCTGTGACCACGACTACGCTTTTGGAGTACCCACATGATACCGTTTGTTCCTGTTTGACCATTGCCTGCCTGACTAAGCTGTAAATAAACTGCGTTTGGACCCTCACCTCCGTTGTCACCCCAACTTATTGTTACGCATGCACACACACACTCTCTCCCTCTCTTGCTGTTTTTTGTTAAATGGCCATGCTGTTCTCTGCTTTTTATCAATCATATAAACGGGGACAGTCCTTACACATAATGCACTCACATGTCTTAAATAATATAGAATAAATCTCAAATGGACAACAATGCAAACTGTCATAAACCTGATTTAGTGTATATATGTTGCACTTTAATTTATAAAAGAACAACATCTTATAACAGTATTTTTGCACATGCTGAATGTGTCAAACTGTGAAATCAAATAAAGGTTGGTGCCATTTGAGAAAGTAATCAATCAAAGAGTTTATTGACAAAAGAGTTAACAGGAATAACTAAAAAAAAAAAAAAAAAAACGGCTGGTCAGGTTATGTCAACTGCAGTTGGCTGAAGAAAACATTAGGGAAACTGATCTTCAGGATCGTTACTGCCAAGTAATTTGTAATCAAAATAAAAATAATAAATCTGGAACAAATCGAAACACTAGTGATTAGAGCTACAACACCTGATCAAGCAACGATCTGAGAGAGAATAAGAAGACAGAATAAGAATCAGAGTGGGGGGCACCAGCTTTAAACTGAAACGTAAAGTCCACACTAGAGGCTTAGTAACTACTAGCTAGTTTATAACTAAATTTGTTCTTACTTCGGTTGCACCACATGTTCTTAAGGCAAACCGTAGTTAGTAAGTCGTAAGCTCTTTGTAAAGTCATGTGTAGTCGCATTGAATGACGTAATATCCAATAAAAAGCATTTAAATCGTTAAACTGCTTTAAAATTCTGCAACTAATGCAACTATATATATAACTGTCCTATGAAAATTCATTCACTCATTTTCCTTCGGCTTAGTCCCTTTATTCATCAGGGATTCCACAGCGGAATGAACTGCCAACTTATCCAGCATATGTTTTACACAGCGGATGCCCTTTCAGCTGTAACCCAGTACTGCAACCCAGTACATCCATACGCACTCATACACACACATACACTACGGCCAATTTAGTTTATTCAATTCACCTATAGCGCATGTCTTTGGACTGTGGGGGAAACCAGAGCACCCGGAGAAAACATATGCGAACACAGGGAGAACATGCAAACTTCACACAGAAATGCCAACTGACCCAGCCGGGACTCGAACCAGGTGACCTTCTTGCTGTGAGGTGACAGTGCTATCCACTGAGCCACAGTGTTGCCTGTCTTATGAAACTGAAATGACAAATTACATTTTTATAGTACACTACATTACAGGAACTAAGAAAAGAGATCATATCTCCCCTGTCCTTGCCTCATTGCGCTGGCCCCAAGGTTCTGGAACGGTCTCCCTTTGAACATCAGGATTTCTCCATCATTGGATGCTTTTAAATCTAACTTAAAGACTTATTTTTACTCCCTTGCCTTTGAATGACGCATGCATGTTATTTCTTATCTGTATTTTAGTATTACATATATACATTTATTTCCTTTTTATATATTTTTAATACAAGTTTTATTTTATTTTCTTAAATATTTCATTTTATTGTAAAGCACTTTGGATCAACTACGGTTGTGTAAAATTGTGCTCTATAAATAAAGTTTGCCTTGCCTTGCCTTGCCTTACATTACAGTCAGTCACTATAACAGACGCACATACCTGCATCGTGAGACGTGAATGCACGCAACATTTACATGAAGTTATCAAAACATTAAACTTGTTGTTTTTTTTGTTGTTTTTTTACATTCTACACATAAAAAAGAAAAGAGCAGGGAGAAGAACTCAGTCATGAGGAAATTCTCGTTTTAATTTATGGATACAATTAACACAAAACACTTATTGAAAGAAACTCTTTCACAAACCGAAAATAATGCGAGATTTGGGAAGAAAAAAAAGGCTGTGAGTAGAGGGAGATCATTCTTCATTATCATCGCGAGCTCCTCAATGTAAACCAATCTCGCTGTCATCTCTTTTCTGCCGTTATACATAGGGGGAGGCTGCCATAAATATTTAGTTGAAACGTAGAGTTACGTTTAAACTAAGTTCAGTGGTGCAACACAAAAATATTTAGTAATGTGTAAGTTGTAACTTAATGTTCCTTTAAGTCACAACTAGGCTACGTTTTAACTTACGCACTGCTGGTGCTACCGGCCCCATAAGTCTTGCATAACCGTTTACTTCCGTGTTGAAAAATAAAGAGGATATGGGAGGAAGAAAATGTGTATAGGGTGAGATTGCCTGATTAGCTTGTCAATGCAAAAGTTGCCCAAAAATGCAGGTCAAAACAATCATTCTTTTCATTTCATTCTATTTTTGACCAGTCATTAATCATTATAAGATCAAATTTGAATGTTGAATTAATGCGAAACGACAGCAGTAACACCAGAGACTTTCTCCAGAAGAAAGAAATATCATAAGAAATACTGTGGAAAAAGTCCTTGCTCTGTTAATCATCGTTTGGGAAATATTTAAAAATGAAAAGAAAATTCACAGGAGGGCTAATAATTGTGACTTCAACTGTACATGGATATACAGATTGATGTTTGCGCTGTAGTTTAATTGATTTCCAGTTCCTGCCTCTTCTTTCCTTCAACCTTACTGCGGCACATTGATGCAGAAGCCTGAGAGGAAGAAGGGACAATCTGTCCTCACTGCTGAGGGGAACGGGCAGCCTGAAAGAGTCTGCCGATGGGGCCGCCTGTGGCAGTGGTGCTGGAGCAAGAGATCAAGTTCAACGAAGAGTTCACTGACTTTGTTTGTTTTTTTGGTTCTGTTGTTGGCTGTTAAGTTCATTGCACACACCGAGTCTGCAATATTCATCAGAATTTTTTGCACATTAAAAATAAATACAATCTCATGTTGTGTCAATCACGTTTACACATAATTCAGATGGTGTTCGGTTGTCTGAGTTTTTCGCATCCGGCTGCATTTGGAGAGGTGTTTGGACAATTCAAAGGCACTTTACAAGTGAAAGCCAAAATCAAGTATGCCGTCAGACTTTGTCTCGCACCACAGAGCACTTTATGACAAAAAAAGAAGTGAAAAATACAATGATACAGAATATAAAGGCAGATGATTGTGTAACAGCTAAAAAAAAAACTTTGGATATCTTAGGCTACTTCTGCACTTCAAAAAAATGCTTCTCTTCTCTTAAGAGTATTTTTATTGTTTCTAGTCCAAATATCTGAAAAATTATTACATCAAAAACATTTTCTAGACAAGTAAAAAATATTGCTTTGTTTTCAGGAATAAATTAAGTTACAGATTATTCATTAATTCATTTTCCTTCCGCTTAGTCCCTTTATTCATCAGGGGTCGCCACAGCGGAATGAACCGCCAACTTATCAAGCATATCTTTTATACAGCGGATGCCCTTCCAGCTGCAACCCAATACTGGGAAACATCCATACACTCTTGCGTTCACACTCATACACTACAGTCAATTTAGTTTATTCAATTCACTTAAACTGCATGTCTTTGGACTGTGGGGGAATTGGAGCACCCGGAGGAAACCCACGCCAACACAGGGAGAACATGCAAACTCCACACAGAAATGCCAACTGACCCAGCTGGGACTCGAACCAGCTACCTTCTTGCTGTGAGGTGACAGTGCTAACCACTGAGCAGCTGTGTCACCGAATATGAAACAACAAATACAAAAAAAAGTGTTCAAACACATTTATTCAGTTAAATTGTAGTTATATTTGGACATTCTTAAATAAGTAACAAATAACCTAACAGCCGATATGCTCAACCAGATGAAAGATACGTCTTAGTGCGCTACTTGCAATCTTGTAACATATTATTTTTAGACCCCTGCTTTAACCTAAAACCCAAACCACTAAATATCCATGACACAAATCTTCTGCATTGTTTTTTTCTACTCATTTATGCGTTTTGAGACTCAAGGCTAGAAACGATAGCCAAGTAGCTAAAGTCAAAATACCTTTTCTGTATGCCATCACTATCTGCACTAAAGACATTCAGTGCTCAACATATGAGTACACCCCTTACAAATCTCTCATTTAAGTTAATATTTTCTATAGGAAGCTTTAGAATATCATAGTTGTGCATATACATTAGATTAGCCAGTACTGAAGACAAATCTGGAGCTAATCTAACAGAATAACTTATGATACTGGTCCAAAATTAGTACACCCAAATGTATATGTTAGGGAGAAATATTAAATAAACATTGTAAAAAGAGCTAAATTCAAGAGAAACCAAAAATATATACACAATTTTGTTAAAATTTCACATTTATTTGTGAATATTTTACATGCAATTAAATGTATAATCTTTCTATTTCTAAAGATGTTCAGTGACTAAAATATTACTTTAATAAATATATTTGATTAATAAATCTGTTTTGTTCAAATGCTCCAACATATATGACCTATATTCACTGGGAAATGGATAAAAATATTCCCTTTCGAAATGTGGTGTACTGAATTATGTTGAGCACTGTATGTAATGTAAATAAATTAGCACAGTAAACATAAAATATCTCAAGAACAGTGTTTAAAGCCTCTATTTACAATACAGTAGTGAACTTTTGAAGTGGATCAAAACCTTTCATCCAAGTTGTCCTAAAACTATCAAACAACATCCATTTTTTGATCCACTTCAAATGTTGACTACTGTACAGCAAGGATTTCAATTAATTCAATAATTTATATTGCCTTTCTTTATTATGGACTAGCCCAATGTGCTCTGTGTTTTGGATTCCCAGTATCCACCAAAGCCTGAGACTGTCAAAGAAAGCTGAGCAGCAGGGGCCTTCAGGCATATACAGCATAAACCGTTAGGGCCCTCTAGCACATGCTGACCTAGGGCACTCTGGCCCTGCAGCACATACTTCACAAACTAGACCCTTAAAATGAGGGTTTTGAGGGAGTAAAGGGGAAGCCGAACACTGGGGTCCACGGGCTCCTCTGCACAGAATGTTCTAGGTTAATGCAACTTAAGTTTGTAAAAACAGTAATACATAACAGCGAGGGTGAAGGAATGTAATTCCCAGTCAGCACAGTCATGCCTCCACAAGGGCTTTTTTTAGCAAGAAGTGGTCCAGCAGGCCCCTTTAATGCCCTAGGCCACTGACTGGGTATGAAAAGGTGCGATTTAAGAACTCTATATACTTTTATATAGAGTATATATATTTTTAAGGGAAAAAAAGTTCAAAATAGCTTTCTGTAGTTGATGTATATCAGGGGTTTTTAATGTCTACATTAAAAGGTCCAAATCTGAATTTTTATTAAGGTCAAAGGTCCAGAATGCATTACAAGTCAACACTATTTATTTTTCTTTAAATAAAGTTGCATTTGCATTCAAAACACAATAAATACAATGTAAATGTGGCAAAACCACTAATATAAGTGTACAAAACACAACAAAAAGTAGGCCAATAGTATGATGCAAGCTGAGATTGCATATCTCAGAGATGCAATGTCCGACACAATGCACTCAGTGGAGCTAATGACGTCACGGTGAGGGGTAGGGTTAAGGTGTGTAATGAAAACTTTAGGTGTTGCAGTTTTGCGGTCCTTACATCTGTATTTTGTGGATACTGCTGTTCAAAATGTCCGTGTTTTGTTTCATAGTGGCGATTCACATTTCCACTCTTTACAACTTTAATTGTCTCATTACAAATCAAGCAGAATGGCTTTGTGCTGGCTTGTGGCAAAATAAATGCATACTTGTCTGTCCATTCAACTTTTAACTGTCAATTCTCTTAAGTTTTCTTTTTCGTGAGACCGACATCTTCATCTATTCAAATGATCGCTTTGCTGCGGTGTGATCGATCACGTGAAGCTTCGTATGATCACTGGATGTCATGGCAACAGAGTCACGCAGGAAAACTATGAATATTTTGCCTTCGATTTTATTTCGCCCCCCTATTTTTTTTAAACAAAAATACAAACAACTAAACTGTTGATTTACAAGGTTTATGCATTTATCAATGGAGGAAATCCACAATTTGGATCCTTTATGCATGGTCTTGAGAATAGAGTGGGGTCCGGATTGAATACCCTCGCGGTCTGGATCCGGACCAGAGTCCGGACTTTGAGAAGCCCTGATGTATATCAACCATGCAACTGAAGGTGAACTTTAGATGAATATGCAAATATTTTTACACCTTCCTTTCAATAACAAAATGAACACAACAAAAATGATATAAAAAACAAAAAAACAACAGTTAAGAAAGCATCGAATCACAAGCCCTGTTTAATGCAATTAATATTCAATCCTTAAGGTCCCGTTTACACTAATACATTTTAGATTTAAAACAGCGTATTAGAATGAAAATGTTCCACGTCCACACTGGCGTTTCACCTAGCGTTTCTGAAAAGATCTCTGTCCACACTACACCACTGAAAATGCACATCACGTGAGCACACACACTCTGTCATGTGCTGCAGCATATGCGGAGGTCTGAGCTCCAGGCAGTCAGCGGGTGCTTTAAGCACACCTCCCCAGATGAGAGCAGCGTACGTCTGACAGTCCATCAAGGATCTACCGCTGGATCCCATCTCACTATAGTTGTTAAACGTGATATTTAATTAATCTTGTCTATATCTAATGACTCTTTAGTCTTTTGAATCTATTACTTGTTCTCAGGTAACGTGTTTTGGCTGAGCGCAAAGATAAGTTAATATATTAATTTATGTAACCACGTACACTGATTCTGCACATTTGACTGATTGCTTGCCTTTATTTCCTATATTGTATAAACTTATTGTATTATTGATTGCCATTATTGATTATTAAAACTGATATTCAGCAAAAGAGACGGGTATGTTTCATATTTTTCTATAAAAAAGAAAGGAGGCAGTCTTGTTTTAGGCTCTGTTTTGTTATAAATATGAATACAGCGCGACGCGGTGGCGCAGTGGGTAGCACGTTCGCCTCACAGCAAGAAGGTCGCTGGTTCGAGCCTCGGCTGGGTCAGTTGGCGTTTCTGTGTGGAGTTTGCATGTTCTCCCCGTGTTCGCGTGGGTTTCCTCCGGGTGCTCCGGTTTCCCCCACAAGTCCAAAGACATGCACTATAGGTGAATTGGGTAAGCTAAAATTGTCCGTAGTGTATGCATGTGAATGAGTGTGTATGGATGTTTCCCAGAGATGGGTTGCAGCTGGAAGGGCATCCGCTGCGTAGAACATATGCTGGATAAGTTGGCGGTTCATTCCGCTGTGGCGACCCCAGATTAATAAAGGGACTAAGCCGAAAAGAAAATGAATGAATGAATGAATATGAATACAGTAAATATGGCGGTCATATAAACATGTATATACACGATGCCTTAACATTTTTGGTGTCTGTTAAGTTGTTACTATCAAAATGAAAATAGGCAGTTCCTTATACCATGTTTTCATTTTATTGTTAAGATTAATTGCTAAGTGAAACAACGTAGCCAGGGTGATGTGAATGACGTTATAAAGTGCACTGTTCCCTTTGAAAAATTTAACCGACGTGTCCTCGGGAGTTTGTTTTCCATGTCAAACTTGCGAAGTCTCAACTTAGAAGGAAAGGATGCAAGACTGAACTTTGTGTACTTAATATTGAGAAAAAGCCCCAATCCTAAGATAATGCATTACCTTTTGTACTTTGTGATGACCTGCTTTCAAATGGGTCTTAATGATTTCATTAAAACTCTTCCCTCTTATTCCACCGTGATTTACATCACTTTTGCTGGAAAGTTCAATATAACACACAAGTACTATTGTCTGAAAACCCCATGTGGCTTATAAGAGAGAGGGAATACAAGTGAGGGGAAAAAATCATAATCTGGATGCTTCGATACAATGCAGCAAAGTATGAATATATTTTTTGGTGTGCTTTCTCACAACATATCCTGGAATGTTAGTTAACTTTATTATTCAGCAGTGGCTGAATATTGGACTTATTTAGGAATTAAGTCAGTAGTTGGAGTGTGAGTAGGTGGTCTTTTGAGGCTGTTTGAGTGCAGTCGACCACACGAGCACTTAAAGAATGAAAGCATCTTAATCAATTAGATTTTCAGCTACATCCTGGGTTGAAAGTGGATGAGTTTAACATGTTCAGACTGCAGCAAATCAGATTTCATCCAGCAGATTGTCTATACTATTAACTGAGATCAAATCTGATTTGTGTGTCCAGACATGACCATTCTATCTGCATGGGTTGCTTCATGTGACAAAGCTTTCAAAACAGATGCAAGCAAATTGAATGTGTGTGATCGTTCACTTTCTACATAAGCAACCTATCACGTTGATGTGCAGATCTTTCCAGCTTTTCAGTTTTCTTTTGTGGGATGGAGAAGTTCTACACCACAACTGGTGGTATATGAGGATGTTCCATGATGTGGTCATGACAGACTTTACACTTTACATATTTTCAGGATTTTTGTCAAGTCTTCTATAGTGTTTGATTTTTCCTACAATGTAAGTCGGTGGTTATTGGTTTCTTCTTAATATATTACTTTGTGTTCAACCGAAGAGTTTGGAACCACTTAATCCTGAGTACATTTTCATTTTTGGGTGGGTCCTAATTAGCTTCATCAATCTGTCTCCACCAATCAGCTGGTGTGGTGTGTGGTGATGTCGTCGCGTCATCCAGGTTGATGTTGCACTTTGAGTGCCTAGAAAAGCACTGTATATATGTAATCATTCATTCATTCATTTTCTTTTCGGCTTAGTCCCTTTATTAATCTGGGGTCGCCACAGCAGAATGAACCGCCAACTTATCCAGCATATGTTTTTACGCAGCGGATGCCCTTCCAGCTGCAACCCATCACTGGGAAACATCCATACACACACTCATTCACACACATACACTACGGACAATTTATCCTACCCAATTCACCTATACCACATGTTTTTGGACTTGTGGGGGAAACCGGAGCACCCGGAGGAAACCCACGCGAACACGGGGAGAACATGCAAACTCCACACAGAAACGCCAACTGACCCAGCCGAGGCTCGAACCAGCGACCTTCTTGCTGTGAGGGGAACGTGCTACCCACTGCGCCACCGTGACGCCCATATATGTAATCAATTATGCTTATTCTTATTATCAAGATTTAAAATATGTTCAGCCTATATTTATAGAGCTAAAAGCTGCTTATGCTTACTGTTTCTACCATTGAGCCAAAAGCGAGCATGCAACTGTGTGACATGGCCATTTTCACTTTCTCTTTTGGGCTTGACCAGGGCCTTATTTGGCCTTTTTTGGATTGCACTGGCCCAAGGTATTTGGCGGGCCAAAAGAAGCCCAGATGAGGCCCGATCACTCCTCAAGCCCCAGGTCCTGAACAAAGGCAGAGTTATCTTCAGTCAGTCAACACTGCTGCTCTTTTACCATGTTTTCATATGCGTTTACCAGTTGACATTGTTTACCAGTGTAACCTCGGCATCCTGACCAAATTTGCCCACTGGTCTCTGTCTATTATGGCCTCCTAACCATGCCCATATTAGAAGTGCCATGCCAAAAGAAGCCCAGATGAGGCCCGATCACTCCACAAGCCCCAGGTCATAAACACAGGCAGAGTTTACCTGAGTCAGTCAACACTGCTGCTCTTTTACCATGTTTTCATATCCAGCTGACATCGTTTACCAGTGTAAGCCCAAATTTGCCCACTGGGCTCTGTCCATCATGGCCGCCTAACCATGTCGATATCCTAATTGGCTGCATCAATCTGTCTCCACCAATCAGCTGATGTGTGGACTGGTGCAAAATGCCTGTTGTCGCATCATCCAGGTGGATGCTGTGGTTTGAGTGCCTAGAAAAGCACTGTATAAATGCAATGAGTTCTTCTTCTTTCTTCTTCTTCTTCTTCTTCTTATTATTATCAAGATTTAAAATAAGTTCAGCCTATATTTATAGAGCTTAAGACTTTAGTTGCTTATGCTTACGGTTGGAATGCAAAAATACACTTTATGCTTATGAAAATAACAGAACACTTATCACTTACAACACTTACAAATAATCATCTATTTATTTGCCTTTGTATTTCACCTCTCTATCTCATGCTTTTGTTGATACCAGATTTTCTGCATCTGCACCATTATAAATTATGTATACTTCATTTTGGCTCATTTAACTCCAGTTTTCTGTGCATGAACTCCCTCTGTGGCTTTGCCTGAAGGGATAACAGAATAGTGAGATGGAAGGAGGCACTCAAACATCCTCTAATCACGTTATTTTGTAAAAAAATATGTATAGAAGAAATGCTTGTTTTTTTGCTCATGTGTTCACTTTGGGTTTAAAAGCCCTAATAGAGTAAATCTGTGTAATCCTATGATCGCAAGTAAAGAAAAAGCAGCGACTGAATAAATATGTCAGTTAGATTGGTGCACTACTGACACAAATTCATAAATATATTGTAAATTATTGGTTATGTCAATGCTGGAGTCTGTAAAGCAAACATTTTCTTCTGTCAAGCTTGTTTTGCTATCTTGTTTAGCTTTCATGCCTTTCTCTCTCTTTGGTAAAATAATGGAGTTGTTAAAGGTGACATCAGTTGAAATTTTCACTTTTGTAGATTTGTATTGTGTTTAGTTAGTTAGTTAGGTTTGTGCTAACTGCCGGCTCAGACAAGTTGAAAATAAATCATGCAGCTTGTTTTTATAAACTGTCTGGAGTGTATTTATGTGCCATAATTGATCTGTTTTTTTTTTTCAATTTCAATTAATCTTTATTTCTATAGCGCTTTTACAATGTAGATTGCGTCAAAGCAGCTTAACAAGAAGTTCTAGTAAATTGAAACTGTGTCAGTCCAGTTTTCAGGGTTGAAGTTCAGTTCAGTTCAGTGTAGTCAAAGACTATAGAATACACAAGACATGTCACTTTAACAATGATGGAAGGTTTTAGAGCAGTGCTATGAAGCCACTCTTTTATATACTGTTAACACAGGTAGAATTTGGACCAACAATAGAAAACTATTGTTCCATGGCTCCTAATTACATGTTTTTTGGACAACTACTATGAAAGAAATCCAATAGGACCATCTAAATGAAAAAAATAGCCATCTGTCAAATAACCTGTATGTACTCTCGAAATGAATTACAGTATGTGTGTACAACATATGGTACATTTTGTGTTTTTCTGGGTTCATATTTTGTTGGTTCAAAATTAGTGCCTCTGATTAATCAATTTTGGCTTTGTTCTTTTAAAGCCCAATCTGTCTCAGCAGCGTACAAATACTCCGACATCCTGTTGCACACATGAATACAAATGAAAATGCTGAAAAAAAAAAATCCTAAAATTATTGATAGAGAACCAAGGGTCCTTGTTGCCCAGGTGAAATCGGTTGCTAAGACGACTTTATGAGGCTTGAATGGTCAAACCCCAGTATGGCCAATTTAAAACCCATCACTGACTTTATCCTTAAATTGGTCTTTCCTTTCCTTATTTCAAGAGCCTGTATCATTAAAATGCTTCATCGGTTCCATTGACATTTATTGGCTTATTCTTAAATTTCCTAATTTATTTATTAGCAATGTGATCTATTACTACTGTGATATTTTAGAGATTTGGAATGAATGATGCATATGTGAGCGAAAAGATGAAATTGGATGGATGGATGAATGGTAACTCTGGCTGTCCTAATTGCAATTTTACTTCATAACAACATTGTATAACACAATATGACTTTACATTTTATTTTAAACGTAAACTTGAAAAATAAAAAAGAGACCACCAGGCAAGCAAGCAAGCGAGTGAGTGAATAAATAAATAAATAAATAAATAAATAAATAAATAAAATGTATCTAATATTTGAAATTTTACAGATTAACAGATTTAAAACTAGGTCTGTACAATTTTCACAGTTTTATTGTATTTTTCCTGTATTGCACTGTATAGTTTACCTGTCATTCTAGTGAATTTTTAGACAAAAAGAATATAAGAAAATAAATAAATATTTTAGATTAAACAAACTGAAATTTAATAAACATTTTTCTTTTGTTTTATTATTATTACTATTATTATTATTTTTTTAATAAGTAGCTAGTTGGTTACATTATATATTCATTCATTCATTCGTTCTTCTGTGTTATCATCTGGAGTTGGATCTGCACTTCAGCTATATGTACACTCCATCAGCCATTCACCCAGACTACACATCCCATCATGCGTTGTGCCAATCAACCATCTACAGCTGATATCAATCCTGGCTCTGATTATCACACACCGCTGAAGAACATTACACACACACACACTTATATAAGCACCACATTTACACATAGTCATCGCTCAGACTTGTTTTACTATTTAGTGTGCAATTCTTAGCATTTTTCTGTTCTGTGTTTGTTTTGATTTTTGGACTGTCCCTGCCCCGACCTTCGCCTGCTCATTTGAATTATGCTTCTTTTGGATTATCCCTTTTGTTGCCATTTGTTCCTGTTTACCCTTGCCTGTCTGACCATACCTTCGTTAATAAAGCTGCATTTCGAACTTCACCCCATTGTCAGCACAATTCATAATCATAACAATGTCAGAAGTATTTACACATTATTTTGAAGAAAAAAAAGCTTTGATTAAAATAAAACAATTTAATAATAATAATAATAATAATAATAATAATAATAATTAAAATAAGTAAAAATAGTAAAATAAAATAGTTTTTATATATATTATATATGAAATTTCACATTGTGCTATATTATGAGAACGTATTGTACTGAATTGTTTTGTAAGCTTGTTTAATTTCTATTTACACTGTTTTGGTATTTTGAATGTGATTGCAAGCCTCATTAATCTAACTTTAAATACTACAAGTCAAAATTGACCAAATTATGCATTTGTCTCTCAAAAACTGAAGTGCATAAGTTTATTTAATGAGGTCTATAACCAATGATTTCTTATTCTCTTCATTTTAAGTGACAGTAGAACTGTATAATTCACACCTACTGTATAACAGACCATCAGTCCAGCTCTTTTCCCTTTTCAGATTTTTCAGAAGACAGACAGGCTTTAAATGTGAGTGTGTGTGTGTTTCTGGCCACCCGGTCAGTCACTTCACAACACACACACAGCCAAACCTTTGAAGCTTCAGCCTCAAATGAAAGATGTACAGATACGCCACACACCCCTGCTGTACCCCAGCCATTTTTTACAGTCCATCTCAGTCCTTCACTCCAAAGAAAAAGCTTTTCTAAGAGGCCGGGGACGAAAAAGAAGAAACCCTACATTACTGAAAGAGTTGAACTGTGCAGTAGTGCACTTTGTCCAGGCTGTGATTACAGAGCGAGTGTCAGGCCGGCGTGATGTTAGGAATTAACATAGAAGCTCCTGCTGTGAAACCAAACGCCCTACACAAAGCTCAAGAGTCGCAAAGATACTAGTCTTTGCTCACAATGAAGAAACCCTGTGGTGCAAAGTATTATGGGAGATAATGCTACATGTCATTCCTGCACATAAAGCAGCAGATTTAATCCACTTTGCCCCTAGAGCTAAAGATTTGTGTAATAGTAGGTTTAAATGACCAAAACAATATTTAAGGCATGATTGACAAAGTTATTTAATGAAGAGTTGTTGCTGTCTATTACTTACTTTTGACAGATTTTATTTATTTATTTATTTTATTTATTTTTTTTGCGAAGAAGGACAATGGTTAAGACAGATATACATGCATGGTCCTGAGATGATTCAAATTAATACACACACATACATATATTGTATAATATGTCCACTGGGTAAAGTCCAGGATTTGTTTAAAACTAATAAAAAATATATAATAAAATAAAATTAAAATTAAATAAAATTAAATTAAATAAAATTAAATTAAAATAGTTATATGTCTATATTAATACAATCTAAAAACCAAAATAAAGAAAGAAATAATTAAAGAAAAAAGTGCATAAAGCATAAAGTGAATAAATATGACATGATTCACATGACGGGATTTTTGTTCATGTGAAAGTGAATAATATAATATAATATAATATAATATAATATAATATAATAGGTTTAATCTATATTTATAATAATAATAATTATTATTATTTTCATTCTCAGATTCCAGGTCATCAAATAGTTGTATTCTATCTGTATTCAATGGAACCTTACTTACTGATTTTTTTAATTAATCTATAAATCTCAATTTCCAAAAATTGACACGTATCACTGGTTTTGTGACCCAGGGTTTACATATCCGCTTGTTAAGTGTGACGTCACGTGAAGCGGCTCCAAGCGCTATATCAAACTGTACGGGGAGACTCAACAAATGGTAATAATGAACGTTTACAAAGCGATGTAATACTTTCGAAAATCACGACTGCAATATATATAACCATGCCTAATATCCGATGGCCGAGTAGCAGCTTGGACCCGGAAACAGTATTTCATACAACACGACTTAACAAGCGGATTACACATATTTGGTTTGATTTTCATGTTGGCTTTCACTCTGTCATCAATTAAAATTATATGTTTCTAATATAGAATCCATTTTAGGAAGACTGTATAATATCTGAGTAAACAGTTGAAGTCGAAATTATTAGCCCTCCTGAATTATTACCCCTATATATTTTCCCCCAATTTCTGTTTAACAGAAGTAAGATTTTTTTCAACACATTTCTGAACATAATAGTTTTAATAACTAATTTCTAATAGCTGATTTATTTTAACTTTTACGTGATGACAGCACATAATATTTTACTAGATATTTTTCAAGATACTAGTATTCAGCTTAAAGTGACTTAACTAGGTTAATTAGGCAAATCATTGTATAACAATTTTTTAAAAATTAACAATTTTTATTAAAAATAAATATTGCTTAAGGGGGCTAATAATATTGACCTTAAAATGTTTTTTTTTTTAAACTTGACTTTCTCCAGAAGAAAAAAATATTATCGGAAATACTGTGAAAAATTCATACCTCTGTTAAACATAATTTGGAAAATGTTTAAAAAAGAAAATTCATAGGAGAGCTAATAATTCTGACTTCAACTGTAATTAAATTTCTGAGCCAAAAGTGAGCAAAGTTCAACAAAAAAATGTTTCTTTATTAATTTATCTTTAATACCAGTGAATTTAAACCTGGGCTGTAGCCTTTGACTTTCGAGTTGGAGCCAATCATCCGAACAGCATTTATTTACAGCTAGCTAGCTGCGATTCAGGGTTATCTTTGAAGTGTGTCCCTCTCCGCTGTTTCAAACCTCAGGAGAAGCCTATTAGATGTCACAGAGTATGTGTTCTTGGCATGAAAGTGCATGGAGAAAAATTGCTTCAGCACTGAGCAAATAGATGGACTCCTAGTTCAATGACAGTTCAACACACTTGGTGCAAATGGAGAGAGAGAAAGTGACCGGGAAACTGTCACATGCTTCATATAGCAACAAACAGCGAGCAGTCTGAGCTCCACAATGGTCCAATGCGCTCTATTCACCAACAATCAAACCGAGCCACACACAACTTAATTACATTTGTGTGGTTATTTAATGCAAAGTGCTTCCAGCCAGCAGTCTGTCAAAGCCGTTTGTAAATATTTCTCCAGTAAATCGGCGGACACTGGTGCAAAATAATCGCATAATTGACTTCCGTGAATCGCTTTCTACTTCTATTGCAAAGCGGCGAGCCAATCAAGAAACAATTTAGTTACACAGTTTGAAATTGCCAGCAGCAATGCTTGATATAACAGCTAAGTGAGAAATGGAGAGCTTTGACAACAATGAGGTAAATTCATCACCTAACTGAACCAAAAACAGTGTCTCGTTCAGTCTGTCAGAAAACTTAATTGTTAATTTAATCACAGTTTTCATCACAGTTTTTGATAATGAAGTCATAATGCTCGATATTTAAGCATTTTATAAGGTATAAAGGCACAGTTATGAGCAGATTTCACCACTGAAATGTAACTGAGTGAGATATAATGTGGCAATTGTGAGAAATAAAACATGGGATTAATATTACAAATGACAATTACAAGATGCACTACAATATATTAAAATACAAATTCATGCTTGTTATCATTAGTTAATGCAGTGTTTCTCAACCATGTTCCTGGAGGACCACCAGCTCTGCATTTTCCATGTCTCCTTAACCAAACACACCTGATTCAGATCATCAGCTTATTAGCTGAGACTGAAAGACCTGTAATGGGTGTGACAGACAACGGAGACATCCAAAACATGCCGTGTTGGTGCTCCTCCTGGAACGTGGTTGAGAAACAATGAGTTAATGGACCGTGAGTCAACAAGAACTAACAATTAACTATTTTATTTTCATTTATGTTAATAAAGGTGAATATATTCTGTTAAAACATATTGTACATTGTTTGTTAAATACATGAAGTGACATTAATCATAGCAAAGTGTTACAATTAATTCAAACCATGGAGACCAGGGCAGGTTATTACACTCTTTACTGCAATTAAAGGGTTAGTTCACCCAAAAATGAATACTCTGTTAATAATCCCAGCAGGCACAGGACGTCAATATGATGTCAAATTGACGTTGTACCCCAACGTCGTGTGACGTTGCATTTTGTTTGGAAATGAAAATCGGGTTGATGTCACAACCCAACGTCAGACCAACGTCAATGTCCAACGGCAGACAGACGTTACATTTTGGTTACTTTCCATCGCAACCTAAAAACAACCAAATATCAACGTCTAATGATGTTACACCTTTACGTTGTGTGGACATTACCAATATGACGTCTATCAGATGTTGAATTTTGGTTGCCATACTTGACAAATAAATGTCAGTATTTGACGTTAATATGACGTTGGTTTAAGATGTTGGCTCGACGTTGGACTTTGGTCACTTTCCAACACAACCTAAAATCAACCAATAACAACGTCATTTCACGTCATTATTGAACATCAAAATAACATTGTCCTTAGATGCTAAATCTAACCTAATATTAATGTCTTATGATGTTGTGCGTCTGCTGGGATTACTCACCCTCGTCTAGATGAAATTTGAGAGTTCAGTAATGAGAGTAACAGTAATGAGATGTTCAAAGTCCAGAAAAGGAACATTTTATGTTTACAGGTTTCATGTGACTTCATGAGTGGTTTAACTATAATCATCCAAAGCTCCAAGAAGACTTTTGTGGTCAAAAAAAAAAAAAAAAGTACAAAAACATCCTACTTCGTTCACCTATATGAGGTTGGCAGGGTGCACGATTATTATACTGAAGATTCCTGATCTGATGGGGAAGACTAGGCAAACAATGTCATTTTTACAGTTTTTGATGCACAAAAGCTCTCAGACATCGTCTAAAATATCAATATTAAATATATATTTTATGTTTTGAAGATAAACGAATGTCTCAGGGAATTGGAAAGACATGGGGTGAGTGATTATTAACCTCATTTTCATTTTTTGACAAACCAACCCTTTAATTTCTGTACAGACACATTGTTTGAAGTGGTTTTAAATGTAGCCACAGACAAGTTTCAATGATGTCAAATAATATTAGGCACGTTTCAAAAATAAAAATATCATTTTAAACAGTTATTTGCTGTTTTTTTGTAACACTTTAGAACAATGTTTCTCAAATAGTGGGTCGCGACCCAAAATGGGTCTTTCAGAAGTGTTTTGAGTGGGTCGCTGAGTGCAATTGTGATACACAACATCAATTTTGAAAGACGTGTGTGAAAGCTTTTGACTTCTGTCAGATGCGGTGCATGTGCATGAGAAAAACATGTTCTCAATATACAAAACAACGACAAAATGTAATGTTTTTAGTTGAAAAGGATGTATAAATGCCATCTAAAACTGCAGCAAACAACAAATGTGGATGTTTAATGAATCATTGAAAGATCAGCTTTCCCTGATTTGACTAATTTTAATGTAAAAATATTGAATTTACTAACTAAATAGATGCCTTTTTACATTACAAAATTACAGTTGTCTCTCCTTTATGTCTTTTTATACAGCAGAATAAGCGGCAATGATGCGTACTGGGCTTTAGAGTGAGTGAATTCCAAATCCAGTCAATGCCAGAACTGGAAACAGTAAAATACTGAGCCAAATCGCCAACTGACGCATCGCTACCACCCAACTGTGTAATTAAATACAAGCTCTTCTGCATAAGCATAGAACAGCCCAATATTGAAATAGTGCACTTATATGCATATGAGCTGAAATTGTGCAGAATGTAATACATTTCAAACGAAAGAGCAGATAAAAGGGAAAATATGCATAGTATCGATTCTCTGCCTTTCTGAGCTCAGATAAGGAAAATGAGCTTTACTCTTTGCTTTAAGCGGATTGAGAAAAATCACCATCCTCTTTCCTTTTCTCCCAGATGTAAGTCCTTTTATCGGACTGCTGTTTCCGTGTTTCATTCGCAGTCTTTGCTCCATGAGTGTGCTAGACTGATTAAAGGTCTGCTTCTGAGGTTAAGCCTGTTTTATGAAGAAGTGCTGTAGTTTCACACGTGTTGCTGTGAATTTGCTCGTCACATCTCCTATAAGTTTACATAGAGACATTGTGTATTCAGACTATAAAGACATAAACAGATGCTTGATGTTGGTGGCTGGTGAAGGTGGCTGGTTCGAGTCTCGGCTGGCTCAGTTGACATTTCTGTGTGGAGTTTGCATGTTCTTCCCGTGTAGGCGTGGGTTTCCTCCGGGTGCTCCAGTTTCCCCCACAGCCCAAAGACATGCGGTATAGGTGAATTGGGTAAGCTAAATTGTCCGTAGTGTGTATGTGTGTGAATGGGAGTGTATGGGTGTTTCCCAGTGATGGGTTGCAGCTGGAAGGGCATCCGCTGTGTAAAACTTATGCTGGATAATTTGGCGGTTCATTCCGCTGTGGCGACCCCTGATTAATAAAGGGACTAAGCCAAAGGAAAATGAATAATATAATATAATATAACATAATATAATATAATATAATATAATATAATATAATATAATATAATATAATATAATATAATATAATATCATATTTCCCAGTGATGGGTTGCAGCTGGAAGGGCATCCGCTGCATAAAACATATGCTGGATAAGTTGGCGGTTCATCCCGCTGTGGCGACCCCAGATTAATAAAGGGACTAAGCCGAAAAGAAAATGAA